>SMMW01000569.1:4212500-4397500 GCA_004794655.1 Marisa cornuarietis
ATCGATTTGTTTTATGGTGATGCTGGACCAGCCGCCCTATGCAACGACGAGTGGTTGGGGCTTTTTGGCGGTGGGGGAGGGGGAGTGATTGGAAACGGAAAGCAACAATCAGAACATCTGGGGCGTAGCCGATCCCCAAGGTAGAAATCCACTTCCGGTTTGTGCCATTTAATAGATTTATTGACTTTCGCGTAGCCATTGAGTTTTTTTCTCGGTATCTCTCTCTCTAAGGCACTTATGCAAAACATTAGATTATGATTTTTATTGTACACTTTGCCCAGATATAGATGAAACGGAGCTGAACTTCATGCTTATCTATTTAAGGTATACCTTTCTTCGTGAGAAATATAAACGTTTGAAATTTTATCGGAGTCCGTCCACGTAATCAGAAATATTAATAAGGACAATTATGTACAACACCGCGCTTTATATTTTAAAGACATTAATGCCACATAACAATGATCTGTAATTAACAGCAAGATTGTTTATGACTACATTATGTGTACATTGTTTGTAAATTACTTCAGGATTGACTACATTTTGTATTGGAAGGCGAATCTGTAACGGGGTTGATTCACCGGTATCAAAGTATCACTTAACCGCATTGCAATATTTGCCAACGGCCAAAGCAATAAAATCGTTCGTTCATTCGTTCTCTTTTTCTGTCTCTCTGTCTGTATGTCTGTACCTCTCGCAACTTCTCGAAAAGAACCCCACCCGTGTCTTCACTCTCCTCCTTTATAAGACAGATGGCAAGACACGTAAATGAATCGGCGCGTCGGAACACAACACGCAAATGATTAAAATACTAACGAGCAGTGAAAGGGGAGGTAAAGCCGAAAGAGTTATGGCCCACAAACGAGCGCAAGGTGAGGCAATTACTTTAAAGGGGTGTTCACTAGCCGCAAACAGTCTCTAGCACGCAACATTCTAAAGAAGTCTTTACTAACCGCTACTAAGTTGCAGCACGCAACAGTCTAAAGACGGGTTTGTAAGCTGCAGCTCCGATCTGAATACTCATGGGATGGGGCGCGGGGAACGATCCAGAACACGCAGCAGAACTTTAATAAGTTTTTTTTATTCTGCATTCTGCAGCAAGAGAGTTCTAGAAGGTATTCACTCCGAGCAAGAACCGTATATATTGAGTGGACTACGGGCAGACACATTTTCCTCATGACCTTGTAGACCAGGGTCTTAGTAAATGAGCTTCTGGTTTCGCTATCAACACTAAGAGCCCAGGATAATAGAGCTCTCTTGTTAACGGAGGCATCAAATCTTAAGGTAGGGATATTGGAGACTGACGAATTTTGCTCCCCTCCAACCTCCCCCAATGACTTTGTATGAAGTACGATTGCGCGGTCGCCTCACTTGTAGGACACCAGGAACGCATACTTGCAACAGTAAAGCGGCGTAAGGTGGTCAGGTTTGGTCACGTGACCCGGCATGACACTATGTCCTCTTAGGTACTTTGGAAGGAGGTCAACGCCGCGATGGTCATAGATAAAACTGACCTACAAATGTGAGGGATGTGGACTAGTGGTCCCGTACAGGACCTGCTTACCATCGCCCAAAACAGGCCTGAGTTGTGGGCCATGTCAGCTGCCGCGTATATCTTTGTGCCTCCCTCCACCCTCCACCCTCCACTGAGGACTGGTACCAGTCAGAAGACGAACGAACGAACGAAAGGGTAAGACTTGATGGTTCTGCTTGATGCTGACTCGCCGCCATGTTGGCACTTGTTAAGTGTTACTATTAAGTGTTACTAATTTACAGCGTGTTTCTGTATTTTTCTTAATGGCAACGTCGAACACTTTTTTTGTTTTCTTGAACTGATTCAGCTCTTGCTTTGGGTTGCTTTCAAAACTGAGGAGACAGGTGTTAATGTGTTCATGTTCTGTGCTGGTTTCTATGTCATTACGAGTAGTAAGATGGCTACGTGATGCCTTCAACATGTCTTATTACAGCGCGCGCAGGGTCTACCCAGCAGCTACAAATCAGTGAATAGGATATCCTGAGCTATGCTTCTGTCACGTGTCAGGTAAAGGAAAAGAAACACAGAACCTAGAAGCTGTACAGGTTTTAGACCACTGGTCCCCTCACACATCAAGCTGGACGTTATAACGAAACTTAAAACAAAATCAGGCTTAATTATGATACAAATTAATCAACCCCCTTCCCCACCCTATACCAAAGTGTTACGGCAATCCTGGGTCTTCCAGAAACCCTTGAGCTATCGTGGGTGAGCTGATCCGGGACCCAATGACCGTCGTTTTATTGACCAAACGCAAAGAGCACCAGTGATCCTCTTTCTGATCAGACTGGAAGGACCGATGCCGGGAGAAAAGAGTCCCCAGAAAATCAGTAGCAAATCCCCGATACAATAGAAGTTCACGAGGGTTTATCTGAAGCACCACGCAGCCACTTTACAAGGTAGAAGATTATGCGTGTTTCTCCTCTTAGCTCGACGAACGAGCGTCGACACAACAACGGATGCAATCTGTTTGTAAATGAAAGACATTTTACGCAGATATTTTATTTGAAAAACAATTCATACGATGGAGGATTGTGGAAGAGGGATAGAGATGGTAGCGGAGGTAATTCTCTTGATAGAAGCTTTATTGTTAATGGTTGTTTGAGGGATCTCCCCCCCCCAGGAGCTCTCGCTTACATCTTCATGATGTAATCATCTCTGTTGCTGCATTTTTAATGAACAGCATGGTTTAGGATTGTGCTCACATATCAACTCGTTATTCTTCCACTTTAGCTGGTTAATTCTAGGTGCTTTTTGTTAAACATAAATACCAACTTGTTCTTTCACATGAGGGTTTCTTGTGCTCTGCTGCAGATGTAGGTGCATCTCTGAATATTGTCGCCGTTTCCATCTAAAGCAATCAGCGGTTAAGCGTAACATCCCGCTTATGACTTCAACAAACATAGTTTTATGATTTTCTATACTTCAACAGCTCTCTTTGTTCCCCCACCCCCGAAAGGTTCATAGTCAACTACCTTTCCCTCTCATTACACTAATACATATTTAATTTCTCCCAACTGAAAGTTGCATGGTACTGTATTGCATTGTATTGCATTGTCTTACATTGTACTATATTAAATTTTCTTATGTTACAGTATGCACAGTTCTTACTCTGTATATACATGTACATTATGCTCTTCTTATGAATATATACTGCAGATATGTTTATAATGTTTGTAACAGTGTTACCTATATATTTTCTTGCCATTTGTTTCACGATGGCAATGACCCTTGAATAAGCTCTCTGTGCAGCATCCACATCTCTCTCTCTCTCTCACACACAGAGAGAGGACTTTGGGATGCCACAGAAGTGAGGCAGTTGGCATTACCAGGTAACAGACAATTACTGACGGCACACCACACCGCACATGCGCGATCAGACGGTTACACTGAAATGGAACGCGAAAGAAACGTTTGGCAAGAACAGACGGGACCTGGCGCCACGGGTAGATATTTCTAGAAACAGCGAAGCTGCATTGAAAGTTTCGGATGCCGGTGAATTTGTCCCGCGGAAAGTACCACAGAAAAGATGTGGCCACCGTTGGCGGAAAAGTGAAAAGACGATTATGACTTGGCGCTGGCACTGTTACAGGTGCGAGGGAAGAGGCCCCCCCCTTCCCTCCGTGTTTTTCTTTACGCTCAGCACGGCAGCTGTACGTGTGCTTATCACCTTATGTACAAAGACTGCCGTTCTTGTTCCTGAGGTAAACACCCTGAACGTAGAGGAAGACGTGGTCCACCTCGTGTAGCACGTGCAAGACCCTGGAGAAATGGAACTGATATTATTCAGCCTTCTTTTTTCAGCCTTAAAACTAGATAATCGCTTTTTTATTATTTAAAGCGGGCGATAAAGTTGGTAATTTCGGGGTAACGCTTTGCAGAAAGTGAACAGTATTAAGAGGGTTTCTTTGTACAAATGTATTTTTCTCCACCTGAACTTCCCTACCTTAACACCTTCACAACTTTATCTGAGGCCGGTGAACATAACAGAGAGTGAAGGAAACGTTGAGAGTCATTCGTGCTCATCCTGCTACTTCCTCCTGATATGGTTGTCGTTGTTCTAATTCTTTATTTGTTGTTATTCATACAGTTGTTATTATATTCTTGTTCTTAACTTGCTATTATTGATCTTACTATTACGTTATTGTTTTTGTTTTCGCTCTTGTTGCTCTTGGGCCAGTTGCACGTTTCTAAACCTTAAAACTGTTCTAAAAAAGAAAAATCTCTTCTTTGCAACTGTGCAACTGGCCCCTTGTTTTTCATTATTGTTTTTGTTGCTGTCCTTTTTCTTGTTACTTTTGATATAATTCTTGGTCTTGTCTTGTTCTCTTTATTGTTGTATTGTTTTGTACTCTTTTTTGTTGTGTCATTGCTTTCGTTCTCCTTTTTTGTCTTTGTTTGCGTTTCTAGTTGCTGATTTTGTTCTCTGTGACTTTCTCTTTCTGTTTTTATCTTGTTTCGCTGTTGTTGTTATTCTTGTTGCTCTCGTTTTGATGCTCTTGTCTTTGTTGCTTTTTTGTAATTTTTGTTGTTTTTATTTTGTTCTTGTTTTTGTAGTTGTTATTGATGTTGAAGCTTTTGATCTCATTGTTCTTCCTGTCCTTTTGCTTTATTAGCTCTTGTTCTTGTTAATGACGTATTTGTTTTTCTTCTTGTCATTCTCGTTCTTGTTCTGATTCTGATCGTTGTTTTTCTAGATTTTCTTCATCCTTCTTGTCGTCTCTCGTTCTCGATATCTCTCGTTGGCAATACAATTAGGGAAGATACGAGTATGGTTGTAGTAACATGGAAATGAACTCGTCGATTTAGAGCTGATAGCCAACAGTTTTGTCTGCCTCGCTAAAGACATAAAAAGCAAGATAAAAAGCAGTGGCCAATCACCTGATCTGATAAGGACATATAATGGCACTTCCGACACTGGTAACTGTCGGGTCGTGTCCCTCACTCTTCTATTGAAAGTCGGCATCTACGCTGTTTTACCTGTTTCTTTACATGTTCTTGCATTCTAGAATTTGCTTGTGGCCTGTTAACAGCCACTTTAGATGCTTGCCATTCGATAGCAGCTTCTCCACAGCCGAGCTTTTGAGGAGAAGCACGAGCGTTGAAAATCTCACCTCATTATCCGAAGTCTACGCATTATTACCTGTGGCATATACATGTAGCTCTTTTGAAGTTTCTAGCAGCTGTATAGCCAAACTGAAGATGCTTCTGACTTTCTGACACGCGAATCCACGAAAGACCTTCCGATCCCCCCTTCATCAAAAACTGCTCATTGTCCTCGGCATAAATTTTCTCCTGACATCATTTCCTTCATGTGTCTTCATCAGCTCGCCTGGTGTAATGGCGACAGTGAACGTTCTTGGAGCCAAGAACCAGGAAAGGCGCATTTTCAAGCAGGCTACTGGTTTCGCAGCAACAGATAATTCCCAGCAGGAAACGGCTAGAAAGTTCTACCAGAAACGAAAATTCACTTTGTCGCAGTCAGCAACTTGGACGTTCTTCAGAGATGAGGTCCCAGCAGCTGATTACGTGATTTGCTGAAGTCCTTACCGAAGTGATTTATTTTGGTTTGTCCCACCTATCATCTTTTTTCACCCACGCAGTTCACTGCTCCAAAGAAAAAGAAAAAAAACCTCGGTCTTTCCATTTCTCCACCAATATCCTAAAAATGCCAACTCCCGTGAATTCCCTTCCTTTGCAAAAACGTGTTAACTTAAAATAAGACTGCTGTGCAGTACAGATACAAGTTTCTGAGTTTGGTAGCGTGCTTGTCGTGTCTGTTCCTCCTTAAATCTTCCTTCCTTTCCTTCCTTCTTTCATATTCATATATACTTAGTATGCTCAGCTGAAAGGGCACGTAACACACGCACACACATACAAACGCACAAACACACGTACATACATTCTCTCTTTTATGCATCCACTATCACATGAACAAACACACACACACATCTTCTCTTTTTAACACACACACACACACACACGCGCGCGCGCGCGCACGAACACAGGTACGCATTCATGCGTGAAGACAAAATACTCGTAAAGATTGTAGGTACATCGCTCAACATGCCTACCATACATTTACATATGGCCGTGAGTAATAAAAAGCACTTCCAAACCTAGCCAAAACAAAACCTAAGAGCGAGAAAATCAGACGAGCAGCATCAACAAGATGTAAAGTGTCAAGTATCTTGCTGACGCAGCTGTTGGCGTAACCATCAGGTATCTTGTTTACACAGACCTGACGTAATTGTCTAATATCTTGTTTACAAGTTTGTTGGTGTAACCCTCGGCACTGGCCAAACTCCTCTTAATGCTTTCAACGCTCCCTCCATTACTCAACTCTGGAACATCGCACCGTATCCATGGCGACCTGCAAACTGCTTGACAGCTCTCCAGCGAGCAAAATCCTGCTTCCCTTCCGACCCTCTGCCTCTTCATTCATTCATTCATTCATTCTTCCCTTTTTTTGGTCTGGAATGTAATCTATCGTCAAGGAGTTTTATATTTTGATAAAAATAAAGAATAATGGCTAGTTTATATGAAACAAAGGTCCCACAAACAATTTTGATTTCTAACTACAGATAATGTCTGCTCTCGGTAGATGACGTATAACCCTCTACCCATGAGAAACTCCAGAAGAATACACAAAGATAACTCTTTCCCTGTTCCTGCTATATATATATATACACACACACGACAAAGCGGGAACACATCGCATAAGAGAGAGAGAGAGAGAGTGTGTGTATGAGAGAGACTTGATATCTTTAATGTCACTGACTTCACCGTTACGACTTGATGGCTATTTATTATAGTATGAACAAGCTCTATGTAAGAAAACCAGCATTTAAAATGGCCTTTTTATTACGTTTGAAAACAAGAAAATTCTTGTGACCATCATTGACCAAAGATTCAAGTATGATCATCATGCGTTTATACTCATACCAGAGGGATATAGTTTCATCTCACAAGAATGCAGATAGATAAGCAAACACAGAACCATGTGTGATACATATATATATATTTTTTTTACATATTTTTACATCCGTCGTGCCTTAATCTAATGTGCAATTAGCTTTTTAACTTGCAGCTGCTGAAAAGAATTTTTGCCCTAATTTTACTTGCTTAAGCTATGTAATTTGCTTCGTTTTTTAGTGTCGGACATTATTTAATCTCTTTGTGTCAGATATTTGGAAAAGCTTTATTTTTCACGAATAGAGTCAATTGCCTCATTAGTATATAGAAAGCTGAACTCTATCTTCAATGACATCAAATCTTATGCAGGACGGACAGCCTGTTTGTCTTTTTGTATTTGGGACAAACCACCTCTTACTGGCATTAAGATCCCAGGTTCTTGCTCTTAGTCTAGCTATTGCACTTGTGTGGCACTTGGAGGTTACAACTAATGGATATTTCTTGCTAAACCATCGAGATCTTTGACTATACTCCATTTGTGAATGTTTGGTTTCGTAGAAAAACAGTAGGCGAGACAATAGTTAAATTCCAGTACAAACATTTTAGCATTTTATCATCCCCCCTCAACCACACACACAGGGGGAGGGAGAGAGAGAGAAAAAAAGAGAGAAATAAATATACTCATGTAGCAAAGCTGTAAGAGGGAGAGAGAGAGAGAGAGAAAGAGAGAAATAATATACTTTTGTACCAAAGCTGTAAGAGGGGTTGGGAGAGAGAGAAAGAGAGAAATAAATATACATGTACTCATGTAGGAAAGCTGTAAGAGGAGGAGGGAGAGAGAGAGAGAAATAAATATACTCATGTAGCAAAGCTGTAATATTTTATCCCTCCCTTCCCTTCCTCGCCTTAATCTAATGTGCAGTTAGCTTTTTAACTTGTAGCTGTAAGAGTGGGAGAGAGAGAGAAAGAGAGAAATAAATATACTCATGTAGGAAAGCTGTAATATTTTATCCCTCCCTTCCCTTCTTCGCCTTAATCTAATGTGCAGTTAGCTTTTTAACTTGTAGCTGTAAGAGTGGGAGGGAGGGAGAGAGAGAAAGAGAGAAATAAATATACTCATGTTGCAAAGCTGTAATATTTTATCCCTCCCTTCCCTTCCTCGCCTTAATCTAATGTGCAGTTAGCTTTTTAACTTGTAGCTGTAAGAGTGGGAGAGAAAGAGAGAAATAAATATACTCATGTATCAAAGCTGTAAGAGAGGGAGGGAGAGATAGAGATAGAGAAAGAGAGAAATAAATATACTCATGTAGCAAAGCTGTAATATTTTATCCCTCCCTTCACAACCTAACGGCACAGCCGAAACAACTTATTGATTCCTCAAAGCTCCCTGATGAAGCTGTGATTTTCAGGGCTAGCGTGTTAGGAATAATATTATAGGATAGAGCAGAAGGAGGCTGATGAGGCGCCATGTCAAGCGTACTATTATGGGACAGCAACAGAGGCAGAAGGTCGCGCCACACTAATCTTCTATTTATAGACACGTTGGGCCGAACAGTACCGCATACATTACTTGCTTGCTTTTCTTTCTTCATCTTATCATTATTATTATTGGTATTATTATCATATAATATTTTGCTCAAACAGCTTGTGTTGTGGTGGTGTGGGGGGGGGATCTGTTTACAGGGCTAGATGCTTTGCCGTGATATATAGCCTTAGTTGCAGGCTTGGCGTAAAAAACACCAATTTCCCTCTTGTGTTGTGAGGTTGTTTATCGTTGCCATTTCACAAATGTTTTCTGTTGTCTCTGGAAGTGAATATTTTGTCGTCTTTTTTCTTGCTAAGACGCTTGTAAAATAATGGCAGCTTGTTTTTTGCATTTTGCTAAAACTTGCTAAAATGTTGGTCAATTTTGTTAAACCGTTTTCTTGACGAAAGTTTGAAAAGAAAAACCCCACATGCTACAATGCTGGCGGATTTGGAAATCTGGATAACATTTAGTAAAATGCCGGTCGTTTCTGCTAAGACTTATGAGATGGATGCTTTTTCAGCCTAACATGCTGATGGGATCAACTCTTCTTGATTTTGTTTTTGTTTTGTGGTCAAATCACTGTAAACTGATTGGATTTATTGACTTGTACATAATGTTGTTTACTAAATAATAGCGGAAACTGATTGGCTTTATTGGCTTGTATACGATGTTCTCTTCTGAACAATAAAAAAAGAACTGACTGGATTTATTGGCCAGATTTTTCCCTCTACCGAACTCTTCGGCAGCGACATTAACTGAATCGCAATGAATGAACACAAGCGATGATCACCTGTTGCTGTTTATTATAATGTCATTGGTCAATTTTCTCCTGCTATCACTAATAATATTACTAAAGCTTGTTTTCTAGAGATTTTTTTTAGCAATATGTCTTCACATTTAAATCTGCAGTGATCATCCTTTACTAAGGTACGCAGCGAGTCTTCGCATTGTTCTTCGTTTTACATCGTTGTGACTGTTTTCTGGATATTGTTAAGGGCAGTGAGCTTGTCTGGTGGTATTATTATTATTCAGGCACTTGCGCAAATAGTGGTTGCTAAAATGTTGCATCTATTTCTTTAAGAGTAACTTGTTAAAATATTGCGCGTTTTTCTTTTTATAGGTTTAAGAAGGTTCTGCTAAAATGCTGGCACCAAACATTCCTCATCATTATCGAGCCTCTCACGGCAGGTACGTGGATTTATGACACTGTCCGAGTACCATACTTTGGTCTCTTCTACGAGCAGATAGCTACTGAAACTTGATTACTCCTTTATCAGCGCGCAGCCCATTCATCTGCATTTATCTTTGTCGGAATCTTGCCGTTCTGTCTAACGTCCTATGGTTCTCTTTGCTTTTCTTTGCCACCGTAACTTTCCTTCGTAAAGACGATAACAGCCTCATCAGCACAGCGCAATGTGTCGAACATCTTTCATCTTAAGCTGCAGATGGGAAGATGATGTGGGCATCAAAGTATAAAACGGAAACTTTCAAAAGACTTCCGAAGGCTTAAAGGATATAACTTGCTGGTTGGCAGTGGAATAAAAGCTTAAAAAGTGTGTGCACACAGACATGTACGCAGGTGCCTGCCGACAGAGAGACAGAACGCTAGACAGGATAGATAAAAGGGACGATAGAAGGACAAACAGGCAGAAAGAAGAATAACATACAGAAGAGGATAAGTGTAGACCGAAGGAAAGACAGAAGCACAGAAAGAGCAAAGGACAGATTGAAGGACACACAGGCCGAAGTATAGACAGAAAAACGGAGGAAAGGGCAGCAGGAGGGAAGGATTTACAGAAGGGCAGAATCACAAAAGAGCAGAAAAAGGAGATGGGTGGGGAATCGGTGTTTTACGCCAAGCCAGCACCTAAGCTATATCATTGTGTGCCTCACGCAGAGAAAGAACAGCGTGCTCGAGATCTGAACTCTGGACAGCCAAGGAGAAAGATGGAAGAACAGACCGGATAAAATAAAAGACGAACAGGACAGACAGGACAAAGTGATAGAAGGACAGACAAGATAGAAGACAGACAAAGGGCAGAGTTTTCGACAGCATGCCTAGACACCTGTCCACCTATCTGCCTAGCTGCTTGTCTGTCTGTCTGTTTGCTGGTCGGTCTGTCTCTTAAAACTCTGTACAAATGGCGGCCACCATGTTCTTCAAGGCCCTAGACAGACCGCTCCGCAAATAATCAAAGGCCCGATGGTTGGTGGGGAATAAGATAAAGGGTAAGGTGAGTGGCGATGCAGGGTTACTCGTGTAAGCCACAAAGTTCTCCCGCCAACCCCATTTCCCCTCAGTCGCATAGATAGATATGTAGATGGGTAGATAAATATCACAGAGTAGTGATCCGCTTTCGTCACTTGTTCGTCATCATCACACAGACAGGACAGAGCATTCAGATAGGACAGAGGGTTCATCCATATGACATCGTCTGTTTTCCAAGCACTCGAAAACTTCTGCTCTTTCTCCCCACCTCAACCCCACACCATTCCCCTAGTTCAACATTGATGGGCTACAGCCAGACAGTAGCTTCTTAGTCTGGTGACCAACGCACTCCACCTTGGAGCAACAGAAACTCGCTGGTTCAAGGCCTGTTTGGTCCTGCCCACCCAGCAGAAAATAAATATTTGATTTGCCAGTAGGCACGGTGAACCACTTATTTTGGTGCCTCTAGTGCTTCACAAGACAGTGGAACTCTTGAACTTGTTTCTTGTTACAGTGAGGAGTTGATACTCGAGATCATCCTGTAGCAAGGCCAGTGTAGCGTCCCTTGGTTTGTGAAGAACGCTTCTACTTCATTTTCAGCAGTTTTTTTTGTGTGTAACCTGCAGGCCTACGCATCCTCCAGTTTACATGTGGCTCGGAAAAAATGGCCGAGTTCAAAACATTCGTCTGACCCATCGCATTTTTTCAGCTGCTTGCTTAGATATTACCAGAGCTATAACTCTGACATGAAAATTGATAACTATAATGACATTTGGTTTCTTTTTTTTCGCAGACAAAGTACCCCTTCTCAAAGTGTTAAAAACTTAAATGTCTAGTAGGGTGAAAACTTTTTTTTCGATGGTGAATCTCAGTGCAAGATACTTTTCTCCAAATCTAAGGGAAGATCCTCTTCTCGTTCTCGATATACACATATCTACAAACATCACCAGCCACAGAAAAAGGTCAAACTCGTAGCGTAACTTTTCGTCGGCTTTATTATCACATCGTCCCAGCTCTCCATTGGTTGAACTCTTTGATAACGTCAGCATATCCCTGTACAATCCTGACGTCTCTGTTTTTGACCTTGACCTTGTGTGCATGGTGATGTTTGTAGGCGTGTATCTTGAGAGAGGAAAGTGTGAACACCCCTAAATTTTGGAAAAGAACAGTGAATATTTTCATTAGAAAAAGATTTACTCCTCACTAAACCTTTAAGCTTCATATTAAAAACGTGTAAATATATATATATATATACATCTCAAGACTAAAAAAATCCCGGGAACCAGAGATTACTTTTAAATTTCATTTTTGGCGTCAGTTCCTTGAATAGATCCAAACTTACCGCTAAAATTGAATAGTTTTTTAACTTTAAGAATTTTTTTTTGTTTCATTGCTAAATTCCATCCCTTGTGTCCAGAAACACCGTCAGTTTTCGGACGAGAACGCAAAGTATTGGAAAATAGCTCTTCACACGTGATCACGCTCGCTCGGAACTGCTCAACCAGTAAAACAGGTACCTGATTTATCAAGGAAGAGAGGCTCAGGTCTCGCCTTCCTTTCACATTTCGTGTTCTTAAACACGTTGAACCACTTACGTTCGCTGCCATTAGGTCCATAAGGCTATGTGACCACTCAGCTATTACCATTTTCAAGTAATAAAGCAGCTTAAAACGGAACAACTGATACTAAAACGTACTGACACCTCGGTCAGAATTTTTTTGGGAGACTACAGCACAGAGCCACACCAGATTAGACACGAAAACCTCTCCTCTCACAGCTTCTTCCGCCTGACACATCAAAGTGGCTCCATAAACCACGAGAGACTGCCAGCTGATTAGGCTAACACAGCCAGGCGCTGAGAGCGCTCACACTTTGCTAAGAAGAGATGACATAGGTATCATCAATAACAGCTGATGTTTGGGTTCTGCAAAAACGATTTTAAAAAATGAAACAAACAATTTTTTTAAATGTGTTTTCTGTGCGCTTTGCTAAGGATGGTGGAACAGTTGTTTTTTTATACAACCTCATCATCGTGTGCACCGGCCGTTTTTGTTTCCCCTGCATCTACCGCCACCTACTTTCTTTCTTGTCTCGATTAATTTACGAGCTTAAGAGGGGAGAGTGGAGAACGTAGCTGCACGCGCTGGACGAGTCCACACACACACACACACACACACACACACACACACACACACACACACACACACACACACACACACACACACGTGAAAGTATGCAAATGCTCATGGGTAGTCACAGGTAAGGTTAATGTTAAGGTGGAAAAGATCGAGGTGGGGAAGAGAGGAAGAGAGAGACGAGAGATTTAATTAAGGCATGAGACTTGAGACTTGAGACTTCTTTATACAGTGTAGGCTGGCGTCAATGAGTGAAGGATACAGCTGCATTTTGTAATCCAACAAAAAGAAGTAATTATCCTAAGCATTTAGTTGAATGAAGGTAGGTGAACAATAGGGACTGCATACAAAGGTAAAATGTGTCGAAAGTTCTACAATATGGTCCATCTTATAACTCGCACCTCTTCCTTGAGCATTACTCCTAACACAGTCCACATAATGCTCGTCCTCTTACCCTCCCACCTTCCGCTCTTGCTACTTTTCTACCCATCTTCCTCTGCAGAATCACTATATTCTCTGTTCCTGTTACTAAGTGCCTTTTTGTGTTTTCTTTGTTTTTTGTTTGTCGTCAATATTGTCGTTTATTCTTCCGTCCCTCGTGTTCTATCCATTTAGTCCATGTCTCTTCCACGTTTTAAACGCTAAGAGCATGCTCTCTATGAGTGTGAATATGCGCTGTAAAACTCTTCATTATTATTATTATTATTATTATTATTATTTATAACTCTTTCTTTCACTTTTTTTTCGTCGATTGATTAGTCCGCCTGCTCGTCTTCCTCTGCAGATTCACGAAATTCTCAATCCTTACTGTTTGCTACCCGATTCCATTTGCGTCTTCTGTATTTTTCTTTTGTTAGTTATCTGAAATGTTGCTTATACTTCCGTCCTTCGTAAGCTTTCCGTGTCTCATTCTTGTCTCAAGCGCTCAGAGCATGTCCCTTCATGAGCGTGATCATGCGCTAGATAAGCCACACGTTGTTTATGATGACGATGATGCGCAGGCTTCTGGGTATTAAAACAAAGATATGCACTGACAATTAAATCTGGCATCTCAACAAAATGTAATAACCTAGAATATTCATGACTGAAGGTATACACACACTGGACACAACAGGTGCACTGACCCACCAATCCACGGGGCTGCTCTGGAGTGTGGTAAACACAGTGCTGTTACAGCATGGACAAAAAGATTCTGCAGGTGAACAACCCAAGTCTTTACGTGAAAGAGAGAAAGAGAAGGAAAAAGAAAAATGATGAGAGAAGAGATAAATTTGTAGGAAACGGGAAGAAAGGTGAAATAGGACACCAACACACGCAAGGATAGACAGGTAGATAGAAAAGGAAAAGGAATGATAGAAGAAAGCGCGAAAACAATTTGGCATTCAGAAAAGGAAAATTTGGACCGAGAAACCATCAAACACCTTGAGAATTACTGACAAGAATTTTTGAAGGTGAGGAAAGCTGGCACTTCATGTTAAAACAGTTTACCGTACAGAATCGAAGGAACGAAACGCCCATCCGGCTTTGCCTCCGAAAAAAGTTCTCCATTCGAAATAAACCGCTGCAGCAGTCATCCCTCATTACCACACGTGTACGTCATGGCTCCAGAAACTTTTGTTTGAGGGCGCGTCTGAGGTTTGAGGAAAAGTTTGCAGTTGAGGAAGGTGGGTTTGCATGGTGGGGAGGTTAAGCAGGGGGGGTTAAAATTGCTGACAACTTAAAGGCAGCTGAAGATGATGGAGCCAGCAGAGTAAAGTCTGGAAAGAAGAGTAAACGGTCGAACAATCTGCGCCGGTACCTTCCAGGTAACTGGTTCTTTTTGTGCGAAAAAATGAGTGTTTCTAAATTCTTAAAGAAAGCGAAAGTTTGCAGATCCGTTCTTAGGTTCTGCAAGTTTACTGACTCGGTGCCCTCTAACTGATTTGCTGTCTGAGGGCGTGTCAGTGTATAAGGCAAGAAACGTTTGCCAGAAGAGTGTTGTGTCGTCGGGTGGGGAAGGCAACACTTCTTGCTGTTTACGTGTGCTGCACCGCAAGTGTTGCAAACTGGGGGAGTGAAGCGCTGCAGGTGAATGCGAACTACTGGACTGCAGCTGTGCAGGTGAATGTGGAACTGGGGTAGTGTAGCTCTGCAGGTGAGTCTCTCATTCGTCATTCATTCTTTGACTGGTACCAGTCGTTTAGGGCGGGGAGGAGGAAAGGAGGGGGAGCACATGGATAGACGCAACAGCTGACAAGACCCGCTTCTCACGCCAGCAGTTCCTGCATAAGACTACAAGTTCCCTCCTTCATGTTCGTAAGCCAGTTCCTCCTCTGGCCACGTGAACTGGGGGAAACGCAGTCCTGCAGGTGACGTGAACTGGGAGCACAGAGATGCAGGCAACGTATACGGAGGGAGCTTTTTTGGGGAGGTGGGGGGAGTGCAGGTCTTTAGATGATCTGAGCTTGGAGGAGTGCAGCTCTGCAGGTGATGGGAGGTGAGCGCAACACTGCGGGCAGGTGAATGCGGACTGCGCACAGGTGGTGTGAGCTAGAGAGGGAGGGGTTATGAGTGAGGCACTGCAGCTGCTCAATACGTCACAGTGGACGTGCTGCTACCCACGGACTGTGCACTCCTGTTGTAGGTGGAGTCGAAAAGTCGGAAATACTTCTTTATGTCATTTTCCAGTCGAGCCAACTACTTTCGGGGCCAAAGATTTATTTCAGTTCGACTTATTTCATTATATTTCTTTTTTTCCTTCTTTCGGATTTCAAACCAAAACTATACCAAACTAGTCATAACATGCAGAACTTGCTGTCCCGCTGCTCAAGACCGGTGTACATGACGCTGTCCATGTCATTCAAGTGACGGAGTAGTGTAGGTGTTAGTCAGGGGCTACCCGTTAATGGAGGAATGTTGTCTTCTGTTCTTTTTTGTATTCATTAATAAAATTCATTTATTATTCTTTCTACCAATTTCTTCTTTCTTTCTGTCATTCATTCAGTGATTCATTTGGTTTTTAAAACATTCCTTTATTTTTCTTTCCTTTCATTTCTTTCTGTCATTATTTCATTCATTTATTCATTGAGCTTCTAATGATTCATTCATTTTTTTTTATTCCTTGCTTTCATTGTTTCAGTTTTATCATTCATTTATTCTATCACTATTTCTTTTTTTCTTTCTTTCATTATATTATCACCCTCTCCTATTCCTTAATTTACACGGTTCGTTGGCGCCATCTTTACTTGTTAGTCCCCACTCCAATGCTGATTGGCTGTCCTGGGGTCAGACCTAATCAAGGGCACGCTGTTCTGTCTCTGCATGTGGCATCTGTTTACAGGGCCAGCTGCTTGGTCGTGATATAGCTTTAGCTGCTGACTCGGTGTAAAACACCAATTTCCTTCACCCTGCTTTCTCTTCTTCCCCTACTCACCTCTGTCGTTTCATTGTTTGGCTGCTTCTATTGCTACTTCTTGAAGAATCTTCGAGAACGCTGGCAATGTACCACTTCTTGTGTCCTCTGCTCTTCTCAAGGACGATGGATCCTGTCTTTGACTGTGCTCTTCCAACTCTCGAAACCTTACAAGCAGGTTAGTGAGTGGCCACGAGATGGCGCGCAGATCGGCCAATCGTCTGGCAATCTACCCAGAAATGTACCCCTGTTTGATTCGATCATTCAGACCGAATCAAAAGAGACGAAAACTAGAACAAACCAGTTCAAGTTTCATCAGACTAGAATAGACTCACCAAGACCAGGCAGCGAAAACAATGACAGGTATGGCTACGGTCAAAGAGCCTAAAATTTGCGATAATACGAAAATACAAACGCGAAAATATGAATTAAAAGTACGAAACGTAAATGCAAAAGCGCATGTTAGTGAACATGAATGCAGTGTATGATTGATACACACAACATGCACAGTTAAAGAATATAACAGTGCTAATTAAAGCCATTTCAAACACTTCTGACATTTTAACTATGTTCGCCCAACCAGTCACCTGCGATTTGTCATGCAGTCACAGCTGTAGCACGGTGAGGTTAAGTGGTGAGTGAAAAACCTTTCTAGACAGACAGACAGACAGACAACACATATGCACACACCCATACACACACACGTGTGCGCGCATACACGAACGCACACACACATATGGACATACATTTTCTTTTCGTCTTCTCCCCCATGCCCCATGCCAGTGAGGCTTTCGAATACTGCAGAGATGGAAACAGATAAAAACAAACATGTTTTCACGTGAATTTTACTTCTTTCCTGACCTTCGTGGACGTACGCTGTCTGGATGCATTATCTGTCCAGATCTGATCTGCGTATCTTTTCACCTACGCCTTTCAACACTTTTAAAGACACTGCGAGGGAAGGATTTCCGTCGGAGCAAGAGATATTAAGAAGGGAAGTGCGTTTCCTTGTGCGGCCAGTTCTATAATAAGCGTGCTCTATTTTGAGTATCCAATCTTTCTCAGGATGGAAGGTCCAGCAACGCAATCAACGACCCGAGAACTCTGATCAGAGCTGCTGACAGCGAGGATGAAAAATACAATTTTAAAGATAGAGACTGCCGAAGAAGATCCGTGCAAACCAAATAGACGGCAAGATAAAAGAGAACTATTTTTGTCCATTATTACGTCAAGGATACAGATAACTTCAAGGATGCCCTTGTCAATTATTACGTCCAGGATACCGATGACTTCAATGATGTTCTTGTCAATTATTACGTCAATGATCTTCTTGTCAATTATTACGTCAATGATCTTCTTGTCAATTATTACGTCAAGGATTTCCTTGTCAATTATTACGTCAAGGATGCCGGTAGCTTCAAGGATGTCGATCTCTGTCAATTATTACGTCAAACTTCGATAGCATCTTCAGTATGAAAGTAAAATGGATGAAATGTTTAATGACAACAGGAATAACTAGGTTGTATTATCTGTCATGAGAGTTGGTCTAATGACGGACTCAAACAGTGAAAGAGAAGCGACTGATACATTTTGTGAGCAAAAAGAATGAGTTAATGAAGATGAAGACGATTCACTTTGTTATACCAAAATAAAAAACGACCAAGACGCGCTCTCTACAAGACCAGAAAGGATCTCCCCTTAAACGAAACCTTAAAAAAATGAAGACTCCGTTAACAATCAGCAATTCCTTCGCGGTTAAAATAAATGATACCTGGCTAGTACTTACCGATACAATCTTATTTTATAGCTGTACTTGCGGCCGTTAGATGATAGTATAGCTTTTTTCACATTTGAACCAAACTTTGTTTTGGGATTTTTAATAAGGAACAGTGCTGATAGGACTTTGAAAGGGCTGGAAAGTGAACACATCCTTGGATCCTGTTTTGAGATTTTAGGTGCAAATTTTGTCAGAGATAGTGGAAACTCAAGGTTCAGATAATAAACGTTGGAGGTCATGTTGCCTCCCAACACAGCACGTGCAGGATGGGGTGGGATGGGAGAGTGGATGGAAGGAGGGGATAGGGTCGTGTCAGTCGGCATCAAGGAGGAGAGCTTGCCGGGAGCAGCCTTAAGCTATCTTCACACTCGTATATGCTGGCGAAATCGCGGCTGGGCGTAGTGGAACGAAGGATTTTATTCAATTTCCTTCAAGAAATGCATCCATTCTCCTTCCCCCTTCCCTTTTACATATCCCCCCATCCTCTGCAAAATTGTAGCAAAAATTACGTTAACTTTTACTCAGAAGAGCTGGTAAAATATTCTGGTTCACCGAATAACTTTTGTGGACAATATTGGACACACACACACACACACACACACACACACACACACACACACACACACACACACACACACACACACACACACACACACACACACACACACACACGGGCAAACACGTACGTACGTACGCACGCACAAACACACCACATCATATTCACGCTTCACCCTTTTAACACGAGGTCAGGTTCCTGGCATTATGCTTTGATTACTGGATGTTGTTGGTCTACAGATATAACTCTCCTACTAACCAGTCTAGTTATTTCGTCTAGCCGACTCATGATTTTCCTATTCGACAAACATGAATCAAGAGTCAGTTTAGGTAACTAATTCCTTTGCACTCTTCCCTGGACAGAAAACATTAAGGTCTCGTTTTCACACAAACACACACCCCTTCCATTTGTTTCGACCGCTTTCAGAGAAAATTAAGCTCGGCGTGAACGCGGGGTTGGGGGTTGGGGGTGGGGTTGTATCAAAGACATCTGTAAAGCAATCTTCCGTCAGTAAACATCTCCCAAGATTTAACAACGCGGAAGCCAGCGCACAAAAGAAGTCTCGGTTTGCACAAGTCAATACAGCAGTTACCGTTAACTCTTTCGCGGCGTGGGTTAACTGTCTGCTGGCAGAAAATATTTTTCGTGATATTTACGTTTGGCAGGCAGGCACTCAGGCAGGCAGGCAGACCTGTGCATGGGAAGAATATACTAAATTACTAGACTGAAACAACAACAACAACAACAACAACAACAACAATAATAATAATAATAAGGTATGACATAAGAGTTGATGAAAATAATACAAAAGTAGTAATTATTAATTATTAACTAACATTTACAGGGAAGTATAAAAACACTTTAAATAATAAGAGGGAAGGAAGAAGAGAGAGAAAGAGAGGAATTACGAACCATAATGAGTTAACGGCCTGGTCCCTAACTCTGCGATCACGAAACAGTCAACAAATACGATTTAATTTAAAAGTTATAAATAAAGGTTGTGAAATGTAAGAACTGCAAGAAGGGGAGAAATATATAATGCTGATAGAAATGAACCTTTTGACAGCTTCGTTACGAATTCCTTGGTCTGATAACGTAAAAAAAAACCCCAAGCATTATCATAAAGAATACCTTAAAAAATGAGCTAGAGGCAAAGAAATTAGTGCAAGGTAGTAAAAAAATTCTCAAATTGTCTAAAATTCCCTTAAAAGTGTTATTTAAGACAGAAATGATCATTGTTTTCTCTGGTTGCTGAGAAACTTGGGCTTTTGAGTAAGTGCAGCTGGCGCCAGGAGCAATAAACCGGTGTTTCTGTCGGTTGAAACTCTCACTCTCCAGGGCCACTGCCAATATGAACAACCCAACCCACAACAAATATCTTGTCCAAAGTATTAGCAACAGACTTTATTACCTTTAGAATTACGTTACAAGAACTCGGGCAGGAATTAGTTCTTGGCTATTTTTAGCTCAATATTCTGAAGAAATAAGTGTTGCGTTATTTTTTTTTTATCAACGAAGAGAAAGAATAATCTTTCAGCTGATGGTAAGGACGTTTTTCTTGCCGTTTCATTGCTTTTGGTGTTGCCTACAACGTGAATATTTCCTGATACTACCGTTAGACGAATATTTACTGACCATATTTATATACTCTCTTTCCATAAATATTTTGATACTTTTGCGTTACCTTTTGTACGAAAATTCTGTGACACAAGAAATTGTCTTACACCGAACTTTTCGCGACCATTATCTGTGCATTATTTTTGCGTGGCCATTTTAAGCCAACTAGGTACGCTAACTGGGTTTGAGATAACCTCCCTGAAGTGGAAAATGCTACATAGTGCAAAGCCTTGTTCTAAAACCAGTATATTTTTGCTCCAGCTTCCGACTTTATTATGAAAAAAAAATGAAAAGGCTACTCGATTGTTTTCTCTCATTGCCAGAACTAATGACCTTTGCTCTTGCTAACGTCCTCCTCAGAAATCTCCGTGCTGGGCAGCAGAGGATCTTTGTTTACCTTCTGATCCTGCGCCAGATGACGCTCTCAACGATAAGGTAGACGAGTGCCATCGTAAACGTGAGGCGCGTGAGTTGGTTTCTCTCTCATTGAGGAGTCATCAAGTGAGCGATAATAGAAGAGACCTCAGTCCCCGCGTTGAATCCAATAATTCATTTGGAAAGTGCAAGTGCAAGTACAAGTACAAGTACATCTCTACGTCTCAAACTTACTGTTTTCAAAGAATGCTTGCAGCTGTGGTCTTAAATTAAAAAAGATTTATTTATTTATTTTTGTTTCCTTCAGTGGGGTTTTTTGGTCATCGTAATACTTTCTTTTACAGCCAAACAGTAAGACCTTTAAAAAATGCGAAGAGAATTAATTGGCGCACGCACGCGAAAACACACACACACACACACACACACACACACACACATACACACACACACACACACACACCAGGATACACACAAACAAACACACACCAGGAAACACACACACACACGCACACGTACACACACACACTCTCTCTCTCTCTCTCTCTCACACACACACACCAGGATACATACACAAACAAACAAACACACACCAGGAAAAACACACGCACACGCACATACACACACTATATATATATATCTCACACACACACACACCAGGATACACACACAAACAAACAAACACACACCAGGAAAAACACACACACACGCACACGCACATACACACACTATATATATATATATCTCTCACTCACACACACACACACACACACACACTTGCTAAAAGAATGAACTAAACCAAAAGCCTGACGTAAAAGAAGCCCTGTGACTCACCACGCAAATTTGATTTTATGAGTAAGCACACGTCACGCAGCTACGTCACCGAATTGACATTCTGACGTCGGCGTCATGATATCAAGATTTTATTTTTTTAAAATAAAGGAGTAAAGTGGATACTAACTAATGCCATGGGATGCAAACAAGCCCTGACAGACCAGCATACCAAACAATCCTGAAGGATGGCTACGCCCCACGTGAAAACGATGGAGGTTTTATAACTTAAGGAGAACTGTATATTTAGAGGAGAACTGTATATTTAGCAACCAGCACACAACATAGCAAAACTGTAAAGACTTTGAGCCCAGCACCGGCACGTCTTCGCGTGAGGTGAGTAGTTCACGGTGATGTGTGCAGTGTTTCACCTGTTGTTCTTGATGAGAAAAATATTGAAACTTTGGATGTTAAAGTCTGTCTCTGATGAACTCTACGATTCAAAAGGGAGAAGTGGATACCTGAGTAGTTAAAACACTGGTGTCAAACAGAAATGGGTACCTAGCTACGTAGAGGATGTGGGAGAAGGTAAAGCAGCGAAGGGGAGGAGATGGAAATCGCACTTAAAGACAAGCAAGCAAACAAGCAGGCAAACAAACAAGCAAGCAAACAAACATGCAATCAAACAAGCAAGCAAGCAAGCAAACAAACAAACAAAAAAAACACTGGCCCCGAGAAAAGTACGGTCTCTAACACCTCATTCCCCAACGACTGAAAGGGTTAGACCACAAGGGGATGCAGGTGAAAAGGGCAAAGTTGTCAAGAAGGGTATCATGGTCACCATGATTTTGTCTTATGAGTTAATTACTCCAAATACCCAGGGTTTAAGATGAGAAGGGGGAGAAACCGAAACTCTATATCCCTGACGGCGATAGTGAGTCATTTGAAATGACCCTGGAAGCCTGGAATGAACAAAAATAGATTTCTGAACATACAAACACACATACACACAAAGAAATAAACATGCAGGCAGACACACTCATACGCACACATACTATATTTGTGCGGACCCATACTGATAGACTCCAAGTATATAATTGGGTATTACCACTGACGTGTACAATGAAGATTTTCATTATTTGCATCTTTTAAGAAGCCTTTCTTTTCTGGTGTTCTTTGGAATCTTGTCAAAAGCCTCCTCAAACACCATCGTCAGGTGGGTAGGGGTGGAGTTTGGTGGGGTGTTGGAGGGGAAAAGTGGAAGAAGACTTTCCTCAATCGTACTCAACGAAGTGTGGCAGTTTCGTTCAGCTTTAAGATAAAAAAGATATGTCGCTCCACCCATATATATATATATATATTTAAGGCTAGACGAATTTGGACAAACGTTTGCATCTAACCGTCACGTAAAAACTGCCAAACTTGGCTCAAACGTTCATTCAGATTCGTCTAGCTTTTGGTAACTGGTCAAATATGGATGTAAACCCTTCTTAACGGGACAAATATGGTCTGTCTTTAAGGGTGGATCGATAAAACTGGACAAACGTGAGATCAAGTTTGGTAAAACGTTTTTAACCGTGATGTAAAATCTTTGCTAAGCTTGCGTAAGGATTTGTCCCTATTTGCTCCGTTAAGAAGGACCAACACACACACACACACACACACACACACACACACACACACACACACACACACACACACACACACACACACACACACACACACACACACACACGGCGTTCAATAACGCTCCTCATCTTCTCTCTTCCACTCAATCGGGTGCATTGACCCAGTTCACGTATTTTTGTATTTTCCAGACCGACCAATTCATTCTTCACCCAAGTCTGAGAGGATCTTTGCAGGACTGACAGAAGCCCGACGCCGCTGGATAGCGATGACGTGAACTGTGGACATGCATCGTCGTGGGGCGCATGTCGCTAGTGAAAAGCGCGCAGGAGATAAATAGTCTCTCGTCCTCTTTGGACCCGACCTTCACCTTGTTGAGCACCAAACCTCGCCAGCGCCAGCGGTACCCCGTGTCTGGAGCGATGGAAGAAGACAAAATCCAGGCCGAGCGGAATTGAGAAAGAGGCTGTGGTCTAAACTAGCACCCAGAGTGGCAACTGAAGTTTCTTTATCACGTCCAGGTGGAAATACTTTCTAAGCTCTCTCCTCTGCGCCTTTGTTCTTTGTGTGTGTGTGTGTGTGTGTGTGTGTGTGTGCGTGCGTGTGCGCGCAAGTGTGTAACTGTGACGGCAGAGCGTCTGGTAGCAGGCAGGAACTCAACAGCCATTGAACTGTGTGACAGAAATTCGTTATCGATTTCTGCATGTGTGTGTGTGTGTGTGTGTGTGTGTGTGTGTGTGTGTGTGTGTGTGTGTTCCAGGAAGGAATCAGACCCCGTTTTCCCCCCTTCTTCCTCTTCTTCACCTGTCAGCAGCTCTAAAACGCATCATATGGGATTAATAACGAAATTCTAAGCTCATCGAGGCGTCAGAATTTCAGTGAAACAAAACGACAGCAACAACAAACCACAAAGACCAAGCTTAGAGAGGGAACTACATTCTGTCACACCAGCTGCTGATCGACATGGCCGCAAGGACGTAGCCAGACATGTTCCTCGTCTAAAAATCGCCTTCACGCCAACCTTCACCTTTCAAGAGGTTAAGTATTTTTTTTTTTTGGTGCATGGGGCTGGGTAATGAGGATGAAGAGAGTGAAGAAACATTTGTCTAGATAGTGTTCGACACAAAGCCTTTCAGTAACAAGTGGCAGGTAATTAAGAAAATAAAAGAAGGAAAGGCTGCCAAGATTTCTGAAATAAAATGCGGTTTTGATTTTAGCTCGCTTTGCTTTATTCGACATATGACTGATGATAGTTTTAAGACTATAAAAGCGGAAAAAATGGCGCTTTTTCGAATTATGTCTTTAAATTATTAACTTGGAATATCTTTTATTTAAAGTTTCAACAGGTCATTGAAGCCGAGCGTGAAATAAACGGACCATTAAAGTTTATCTAAAACAGTACAGGAATAAATCATCTTGCATGCGTGGTACAGCATGATAACTAAAGAAAAAAAAAAACAGGAAAAAAATGTGGAAGAACACAGAGGTAATAAAAACAAGATTGCCATTAGAATATTGCTTTACACAGTTCCCCTTTCTGAAGCTATTATGATTTTCTACGAAGCGCAATCCATCATCTAGAAGATTATCGTGCTGAAGAACAATTGGCGATTTAGAAATACAGTTTTTCTAATATCACATTCCTACGGCACCTATTTCTTTCAGTGAAATGACCAAGAGCTTCTGATAGAATTCTGTGGATTTGGTTTTCTGCTGGATAAACGATTGCAAGGACGTCTTCGAGTTTGGATGTACTGAAGTTCGCACGTGTCCTGAGCAAACTGCGAGAACTGAGCACGTCTTCTGTTTCTCTCCGAAGTGATGTTGACGCTGATGATTGCAAACTGCATCATCAAATGAGCAACTGATGATGACGACGTTTGTTCTTCGATTTTCCTGACGCTTTTGATCGTCGGTTCATTCACGCGGAAAGCAAGCGTCGAGCGAGGCTGCTGACCGTTCAAACAACCAGGGGCGTGTGTGAGCGCCTTGGTGCAGTCCTCGCGAAGCCTGCCAGGCGCGTCAGTTTGAGCCCAGAGGCTCGAGCGGCTAGCAAGAACAACAGTCCTTTAAAAAAAAAACAACCTACAGTCATGGGGGCCAGCGCCAGCGTAGCCATGCAAGAGCAGGAAGCTCGACGAAGATCAAGGTCGATTGATGACTCGATCGCTGCAGACAAAGAAAAACAAGCGCGGACCGTGAAGATACTCATGCTAGGTAAGTTGTTGGTTTACTCTGGAGCTATTGTCTTTAAACATAAGTTTTCAGATATGAAGAAGGATGACAAGGATTCAACGATAAAGGAAGCTGCACTATTTGACAATAATGAGCAATTAGATTTTAAGTTTTTCCTTTTTTATTCCAGAAACTAGCCATTTTCATGCAAAGAAAGACTACTCTTATTTTTCACATTTCTCAGCTTCACCTTTTGGTATATTCCAACTTTAATAACTCCTTAGCCACGAAGACATAGCTAAGAAAATTTTCAGGCTAACTGGTTAATTACATAGTATTTTTAAAATGAGGATAAGTAAACATTGAGCTCTGAGGTTTCAATTGTAATTTTTTTGCAATTTTGCTACCAAAAAAAAAAAAGAAAAACTTTATGTGACTGCGTAACCTCAGAAGCATTACATGAAGATAAAAACAAACAGATGTAAAATGAAGCATGGTCTTGATGCGATTACATTTGAAATTTACTGTTAGGGGCCATTTTGTATTGTTTCCATGGCGACCAATAGTTATTTCACACGAAACATTTCTATTTCTGAACATGTTCCATCGATATATACACAAGGGGACAGTCAGAAAGCAGCGTACTAAAAGTCACCTCAAAATGCTATGTTAACCCTTGAATTATTAATACCTTTTTTAATACCCTTTACGAGAAGGTATCTGAGTCTGGGTATCTGCCTATGATACCGATTAAAAATTACGTTCTTTCAGTATTTATTTCCTCCCATCTTCATTTTTTGTATACGAAACACGACCAAGAGGAACAACTCTGAAACAGATTCTTTTCCTTCGTTGCCAAGACCACGATTTAAAAAGAAATTCTTGAAACAAGAAACCGTTAGCGCGGTGCAGCTAAAAGCGGCTTCTGTAGGGTATTTACAATGCGCGACCTTAGATGCCAAGGGAATCGCATGCCATACACTTTATGGGTTCTGGAGCTAGTTGCACAACATGTTTCTAAAATTTTGAACTGTTCTAAAGAAACAAATTTATAATTTTTTTTTCAAAAATCGTCTCTATGCCATTTAGATGTTTTACACAAACGTATGCAAAAGATTTGTGCTGACAGGAACAAAAGTCTGGCTTCAGCAGTTTTATCTTATTTAAAACAACTTTAGCTTAAAAATTTCTAAAATTGTGTTTTGCACTGTATTTCTTTAAAACTTATTTTCTAAATGGACTTAAGGGCTAAAAGTGTCTAAAATTAGAAGTGTATTGTGCAACTGGTGCCTGGAAGATAAATTTAGCGAAAAATATACGTAATATTATGTGCAAGTTCTCAACGTTTTTAACTCCTACATTATGGCAGGGCAGAAGAATGAAGTCAATGTAATTAATCATACATTAAAGAAATCTGGTTGGGAGACACATAACTTTATAATAAAACTGAGAGTCTACTTTCTCTGTGTAATATGTAATATGTCTGAACATCTTTTCGATATCTTACATACGTCGGGGATGGGTCTGTAACGATTGGGTGGAAAGGGTTGCTAGGTTAGATTAGAGACAGGCACCCCCACCCTAACCCTCCCAAAAATACCTTTATACAAATATGGATCGTGTTTTTGTCAGCCGACCGCTTCTCGAAGTCTAGAGAAGAGAATAAAGTCTTTGTAGGAACACATCTGCTGGCTTATTTTTTTTTTTGCACCTGTAGTTGGGGGTGGGGGGATAGTTAGGGTGGAAGATAAACGTGCATGGGTACGTCAGCACTTCGCAGCTGCAAAAATAGTAGGTCAAACCTGAAAGTTTCTTCCAAACAAAGAAAAGTGTTGTTTGTATGGAGGTGGACCCCATTGTATTTGCTGTTCGTTTGAGGTCAAAGGTCTCTGACGACACTGGAAGCTGCCAAGGGTGATAATGATAGTGATCTGGAGCTCCACTGTAAAATGAATTCATCAGTGAAATGTCCTGTAAAAATATTTTAGCAGCGGGCATTGAAATGACGAATGAAAACGTTGCGTGCAGGGTGCAGCCTCGTGTTTGGAGACTGGTGCGCCATCTAGTTACGATTGACAACACTGTATGCAAATTTATTACCATTTTTTTTAAAGATATACATAACTATGGTTTTCAGCACTTTGTGTACCCCACAGCCCACCACAACTAAAAGGGACGGCATTTTATGAATTCACGTTAAAATAAAATAACAAAATAAAATAAAATATATGTGTGTGTGTGTGTGTGTGTGTGTGTGTGTGTGTGTGTGTGTGTATTTATATAAATTTTTGGTCGACAGCATGATTTGCTACACAAGAATATATCTAATCGTCATTTTCCCTAAAGAAATGATAAAGAAAAGATTGTTAGGAAATCCGTCTTTTAATTCGATTAGAGTTTTCGTCCACCTCACATCATTAGAACTTAACTGTTCATTGAGTTTATCTGTTGATTAGAATTCAGCTGTTTCGCTCCAGTCCGACAATCTTAAGTTTCGCGTCCTTCGAGAAGGCCCACTCGTCTGAATTTCATTTCGATTGATGGCTTTATTTATCAATCAACAAATTGCATAAGAGAAGAGATAATGAGTTTTATTTCCGTTTATTCCGATAAAAAATGGAAGATTGAAAGAAATCAGTCGGGGTTAAGGCTGAGTAAGCCGATTCCTGTTACACAAGTATTGATATGTCATCCTGACCGCTCTGTCTGCTCGCTGTCCTGTTTGTTTGCTGGCTTGCTGTCCATCTTAGAAAGAACACGCCAATAAGGAGTTCTTCCTGCACGATACAAGTTTTTTTTCAGATTTTGCAAAATATATTTATATTTGGGGAAGGACTTGTTATTTTACGCCGAGCCAACAACTAAGGATACTAATAAAAATATAAAGATATATAGGGAGAGAGAGACTCGCAAATATATATATATATATCTACACAATATACATAATAAATATATATATATATCAGAACGCAGACTAGTATATTACCATACAAATCTTACACATCACACGACATACACTTTTCCAGGCTTGCTGTATAGGCATTCCCCATTGACTAGTGAGTGCATAGCTGTTGATCTATTGTTAATACTACTTTGTACGTTCATATAACACGCTCCTCCCACCCTCCAAACAAAACCTACAACAAATAAAACCAAAGCTAAAATAAGAAACAAACGAAACGAAAAAAAGAAATGAAGAAAATTTAAAAAATCGACTAAACCAACTAAACAAAAAGAAAAAAAGAAAAAAAAAATACTGTGAATCTTTAGTTTTCATCCTGCTAAGATAATGCACATACTCGGGTATGCTCTTAACTCTCTAATTAGGTGCACATATGTTCCACACAGACTTGGCTGTTTGGGATTGTCGACTTTACGCTTGGAGGTAAAATATTCCTAAACAGATCCTGTCAGGAAAAGAAATGGTCCTGAAATTATCGGCTGTACTATAGACTTTTTAACCAGTTTTGCAGTACATGATTAAAAAAATATGTGAGGGTTTCTAATTAGTTCTCCTTTTGACATTAGTATAGCTGCAACTTCCAGTTGAAAAAAGCATCAACATGAAATCTTTTAGTGCGTTTTGATTGGTTATTGTTCTTTTCGAATGTAAAATGGGTGGTATATTCCTCCTAAATGTACTTCTAGTCTGGTATTTTGGGGTGGAATGTGCCTCCTTATCAATGGGGCTGAAAGTCTCAAGCTTGCAATCACCACGCACTAAATATTCCTTGTGTAACCGTGAAACGGGATGCGGGTCTATTAGACATGGTCTAGTGGTCAGGCACACTGTAGACGGCAGTGCTTCTGGCATGAGCGAAGAAGAAGAAATAAGCAAACAAAACGTTGTGAAGCAAGTATTAAGGTGGGTTTATAGTCTGTTTTGACGTCAGTGTGGTACAGGTTAGACCTTCTCCAGGCAACGTGGGCGTCATTCAGCGCAATAACTCTTCGCACCCATGCACTAATCACACACACACACACACACACACACACACACACACACACACACACAAAAGCGTGCGCATTGCAATCACGCGCGTTGACACAAATATACACACTTACATCACACACGCATACACCTGCACACATGTGCGCGCACGCACACACACACATCACTCATCCCCCCTCTCACACACAAGCAGAGCAGACACAAACGGACACTCATGCGCGCGCGTATTGACTCACACACCTAACCAGAAACGCTTCCACATAAATCCAAACGTCACAAACAAACGCATTCACTTTCTTCTTTGTCTCTCTCTCTCTGTCTATATATATACACGCACGCGCTCACGCTCACACACACGCTCTCTCTCTCTCACACACACACGCTCACACACACACACACGTACGCACGCATACACACACTTTCACATACATCCACAGAAAAGACCGTTAAAACCTATTCCCCGTTTGGTGTAGAGCGTTCTGTAAACTGAGAAGTCTTCCTTTAATCTCACTTTCTCTTGCCTCATGGGTTTTTCTTCTGTGTTTTTTTTCTGTTTTGGTCATTATATACCTCTTTCGTGTTTCTCACCTGACGAACTCTGCGAACTTCAACGCAGTCTAATTATGGACAGATCGCAGGTTTTATTGGTCTCTGCGTCCGAGATGCTGTAGAGAGAATGAAGACTGTAGGCTGGAGCAGCGTCAGGAGTGTTGTGCTCAGAGGAACTCTAATTGCAAGAGTGGCATTTGGAGAGGTTTGTTGAAAAGTGGAGGTGTGGATGTAAATGGGGTGGCAGTAGCGAGTGAATGGGTCTGTGGAGAGATTGAAATGAACGTTGATTAGAAGACATTGTGCAAACGGGGTCAGGGCGGGGGGTTGCGTTGCGGGGTAACATTACATAAGTTCACCTGCGAGCGTTGTGCTGAGGAACGTTACGTCACCCAAGCGCATATGTTGCCATCTTTAACCAATTCTTAGTTGAACCAACCTCTTTTTAGTTCGAACTCTGCCTCTTTTGAAGCTGGCAGCTGAAATACTCATCAAGCAATTTCTCGGGGAGGGGAGGAAGAGGAGAGTTAAGGAGAGGGGGTGATATTTCCAAGAGGCTGCCGTCATTTTAGGGACGGCGACATGACAGGAAATATGTTCTCGAGAACCGGAAGTGCTCGTGATGAACAGAAAGAGGGAATAGATGGATCACGTGTCAGCTGGCAGCTGCCCCCCACCATACTCGTGTCTTGTTACCACGTTGCAGACTTGACACATGCGACGTCTTTCACGTTCGTTGTGTTGTTGATGGTGTAGGTGGACTGTGATGGATCCTATAAACACCGAGTAAACATGCCATTTCTTCATTTTTTAGTTAATTATTCAAATGCGCAAATATATCACAAAAACAGACCATAAAACAAAATCAAAAATCTATTTTACATTGTTATTTTTACAAAAGACTTTTTGTCGTCGTCGTCATCCTCCTCCTCCTCCTCCTCCTCCTCCTCCTCATCATCATCATCATCATCATCATCATCAAACTATTATAACATTGGAGACCGTAGCTATAGCCGCAGTAATATTTCGTTTTAGTTAACTTGTCAGGTCCTGCTCACCTGGACTTCCAGCTTCCTGTCAGGGTTGAAGACCGTGTTCTTGAGCTTGGTTAGCTAATAGGAATAGATTTACGTTAGTCTTTAATTAAGTTGATATATACATATTTACACTGCATCCAAGCAGAGACTTATTAATAAATAGGACAGCAGATAGATAAGCAGGCGCACGCATGCACTACGTACGCACGCATGCACGCACTCTTTCGCTCTCTCTCTCTTCCCTACCCAACTTCCGTAATTCGGATATAGCTATTGAAAATAACAGCAGACCTAACACACCACCTGGTATAATCCAGCAAACAAGGTTAAAGCAATCAGGGACTTCAGTTTCTACTCTCACAGAGGACAAGAGAAGGCTTGGACACCGACATGAACTGATTTGAGAGATCAGTCTAAAGACATCGTGAGCACAGGGTCGACAACCCAGTCTAGCACCAGTAACCTCATCTTGGTGACTATAGAAAGTCGGTCAAATCAGAAAGGTGACGATTACAGAGAGTTAGTGGGACATTGACTTGACTTCCTGCCATGTACATTCTTACCACCATCGTCATCAATGCCCGTTCTCTTCGACCTCAAAGCTGGTTGGTTCTCTTCGTGGGGGTTCGCGGCTGGGGTTCATAGTGTCGTTTAAGTGCAGAAACCGCTTTTTTCCAAGTAGCAGTCGTATGAGGAAAAGCCAGAGACTCAAATTTGGAAAAACATCACCACCACCAATAACAACACTAACACCAGTGTGGACAGAGTGTGATGTTGGCGGTCCCCAGTTTGCGCCCAACGTCTGCCTCAGTGCGAGGGTTTCAGGTACTGACAGTAAATCGATCCCCTCCTCACCACTTCCCTTCCCCCCTGCCACCCCTTCTTCAGACTACTCCGACTGGTCCCGCCAAAGATCAATGTGGTCGTGATTAAAAAAAAAAAAAAAAAGCAGCAATGTCAGCAGGTAGCGACTGTGACGTCATTTCCCGAGCGTGCAGCCATCATTTAACGCTACAGCCTTTGCGTGACGGCACCACGACTGTGTTGGTCTCGACGCTCCTCGGTTTCGTTTGAAACTTGAGCTTCGAGAAAGGTGCAGAGAAAGAATAATAATAATGATGATAAATTACCTCATAAACGCGCGCGTAAATTGTTCTCTGTTCCTGTCTCTGTCTGAATGTCACTTTGAAAAAGTCTCATCGTCTGTTTGGTCAAAAACACGTGTGCCTTAGCATCCCAGGGTTATAGGAAAATAGGCAGCAAATAGTTTTGTGTGTGTGTGTGTGTGTGTGTGTGTGTGTGTGTGTGTGTGTGAAAGAATGCATGTTCTTAATAGTGTGTATCTTGTATATGCTTGTGTGTGTTTTGTGCTTTGATTCGTGTGTGTGTGTGTGTGTGCGCGCGCTGGCTTACTTGCTTGCATGAATGTGTGATTGTATGTCTGTTCCCAAGTGTGTTGTGTCTTGTAGATATTTTGTGTGTGTTTTGTGTATGTTTTTGGTCGTGTGTATTATATATATATATATGTCCGTGTGTGTATTTTGTAAGGGTGTCGTTTATAATTTTGTGTGTGTTTTATGTTTGTGTTTGCGTGTGCGTGTGTGTGTGTGTGCGCGTACGTCTGTTCCCCTACAAGTGTTCATTTTCAATCCACCATTCTCAATATTCTCATTATTTTACTTTGGCCATTTCTCTCCTAAAAATTGAAGTTTTGCTATAAAGGACTTAAGCACGTGTTAAGTGTAATTATTTAGGGAGCTGGGCTTTGTAAACGTCGTTGAAACCCCATAACAAGAAAATAGTCTAGAAAAAAACATCATGATTTTGTTTTTTTTTCCGAAAAAAAGCAGAACACGCCAAGTTGTTTTCCTTCCACAGTCTTCGTTCACCAAGTTCGTGAACGTCTCATGCACGAGACATTTGTAATCGAGTAATTCACCAACCAATCAGAAATGTCTTTTGAAAGTAGCCAGCCAGTCAGCAACGTTCTTTCAAAAGTCGCTAGCCAATCAACATTGTAATTTGAAACTAGAGCACTGACAATCGATCGGTCATTATCTTTAGTAATACAACTGATCAGGTCAGCGGACCGTTGTGACCAGTAATGTCTGATGTGACTATCGACGTACAGATACCAGCCACGTTTCTGTTGTGAACCAGAACTGGTGACACGCAACTGTACTGCTCCAGTCCACCGGCTGTCTCACTCTGCTACTAGCACCATAGAAGCCTGTATTAGCGACGTCAAGGTCTGGATGGTAACAAAACAACTTAAACTCAAAGATGATGAAACGGAAGCCCACCTATGCCTGAGAAGAAGAAATTAATTTTCACTCGTTTGTCTCGCATTCAGTAAAAACTGTCTTTGCCGTGTTTTAATTTCATTGCAAGCTCCTGCCCTGATTATTTCTCTGAACTTCTCTCCCCTTACATCCCAGCCAGACAATTCCACTCCTCATCTGACGACCCACCATTGAATCCGTTAATTACACTGAAAACGCACCTCTTCCTTAGATCCACCAATTCCCACAATGCTAGTCCTTTTTAAACCCTTCCTCCCTTTTATGCTTATTGCTACTTCCCTGCTTGTCTTCATTTGCAAAATCACGATACTCTCAGTCCTTGTTACATCGTTTCTTTTTGCGTTTTCTGTATTTGTCTTTATTCATCATCGGTACTATTGTTTATTCTTCCGTCATTGATATGTTGTTTGTTTGTTCTTCTGTCCCTCGTATATTGCCCCTGTCTTCTCGTTCTTGTACTTAAGCGCTAAGAGTATGCTTCTAAGGAGTGTGAGTACGCGAGATACAATTTTCCGTTTATTATTATTATTATTATTATTATTATTATTATTATTATTATTATTATTAGAGTATTAGTGAAATCATGTCAGCTTCGCAGTCTTTCTGTTTAGTTTGGGAGGAAAAGTACTTTTGTCTTGAGGTCGTTTCGCACTGCGAAAGGATGGGGACCTGGGTTGTGAAAGGAACGGGCTTAATTTTGCGATCCTTTCGTCAACTCGCTGAAGTGATATGTTATTTTCAAATGAATGGATTGCACTCTTTATATGACACTAATTATCAAACACAAACAAACGAATCGCCTGTTTGCCAAAGACAAAGATTAAAACATCCAAATGCACAGACCGAACTCAAGTCTGGGATCTCCCTTTGCAGCATGGATCCTTTACATTATCATTTTTGCAGCTAATGACAGAACTTGGACTGTCGGTAGGCTTAGCTTGACTTGACGGGTTTGACCTTTGCTTGTATTTAGGAGACACAGTCGAATTTTAAACCGCTGGGGACCGGAAGCACATTTGTTCTAGTTAGATGTTAAGGCGCAGAGGTCAAGCTGTAATACTTCATTACAAAGTTCACCCAGTCCTGTTCCTTTCGCAGACTTTGAAGTAAATAAATGAATAAATAAATACAATAAATTAAATCCTACTGCTAAAAGAACTCCACCTTGACGTGCCTTTAAAACCTGGAAACTCCAAACCTTCATTTGACTCCGAGGGGCTCTCCCCCGACCTCTGCCTGCTCCAGTTATCCCCATGGTTACAACCTCCACTTGCTGTCCACAAACTGCACCATTGAGCTTCAAGCCAGCCAGCCCGTCATTTGTGCCAGCTGGTTGGCCATTGTGGTATTGCCGTCAATTATTGACGCGATTGGCAGTAGGCCTGCGGAGCGAGACAAGAGGCAATTCGTGCAAGAGGAGCACTTAGTCAATAGCGATGTAGCAGACGATGAATAGAGCCGTATAACATTTGGTACCACAAGGGCAATTCTTCTGTAATAAAGATGTTATGAGACTTGATTAGCAGAGCCGTGAAACATTTGGTACAACAATTACAACTTGTTTTGTAATAAAGATATCTTTGAGTCTTGAATAGAGGTTACAACACTCATTACCACAAGTTTAAGAGTTGATGTAAAACGTTTGGTACAAGAAGGACACTTGATAAATACTGATTTACCGGGACTTGAAGAAAAGTGAGCGTCAGACCTTTGATAAATAGCAAAGGAAAACTTTTTACACTAAAAAGTAAACAGAGATGTATGAGAAGAACCGTGAGAAAAAGTTAAATTTGTTCTAATGAATAGTTAAAGCTCAGCGCAAGATACTTTTTTTTTAACCAAATCTGGATGAATGTTTCCCCCTCCCTCAGTTCTAAATAAACATGCCTACAAACATACTCATTCACATGCTGGGGCAGTACCTATGAAGCGAAAAAGTTGTTTTTTCCGGGTCAAAATAGGGAACTCAAAGAAAAGCGTCTTGATTTCGTGGTTACAGTGCGATATCAGGAACCCATGGACACCGCTTCCTATTTCTTTACCCCAGGGTATCTTTGTCATCGTTTTGTAACTACTGCTTCAGGTGTAAAACATTATCTGCTGGGTCTAGACACCGCTTTATAACTTCGGAAACATGACGCGTGTCCTTGATTTTCCCATGCTACCCAAGGGCAAGGACTTACCCTCGCTTCCTAACTAAGGTCCCTGGGTTGACAGGGTCCTCCTCACGCTCTATCTGTGACGGTGATGTGTGTGTATGTGTGTGTGTGTGTTTGTGTGTGTGTGTGTGTGTGTGTGTGTTCGTGCTTGCGTGCTACCAAAAGAGATGTCGCCTGACAAAAGCATACTCCTAACACGGGACGTAGTGACGGTCGGCGCAGGTAAGGTTGTCCAGTCAGAGCAGAGATGAACATGTCGACCCTCTGTCCAAGGTACGTAGATACACACCACTCGCGGCCATGTCCGTGGGTCTTTTGCAGTCCTTCCCGAGGTAGAACCTGTTACTCGGATAATACGATTTTAGCGCTCAGTTCCCTGGGGCTTAAATTGCACCTGACCCTCAAGAGACTTCTTTCTTTAGCATAAAACTAATGGTCACTTATTTTCCACTATTAACTATTATTCGTTTTTACAAGGCGTAAATGAGCGAATACACCCTTAAGGCTGACACAGCTTCTTATCACAGAAGCCACGCATAGTCACGATCATCATTCACCCGGTTATTATTCATAGGTAATTATACAGAAAGACTTTACCTCCAGGTTACAGCAGGCGTCTTTACCTTCAGGTTACAGTAGGCGTGATTCGGGGGCCGCGGCGGTACACGTCTGTCAGGCACAACGATGGATTTCTGAATGCTCGCCAATAAAGAGATTTTTCTCGTTACCGCTTTTAATACAATTTACACAGAACTCGAAAATGATCTTGTAAAAAGTCATATACACACCTGCTACGGCCTGCGTAAGACGAGACACTGCAGACGAAGGAGAAGGAAAATCGAGGAGGATGGTGTTCGACAACGGTCAGAAAGCTGGCAGTTAGGAAAAAGTACACTACTTTTTCCTAGCTATAGCTCAATTGCGTCGATTCGTTTGTATTGAATGAGATATAGATCTGCACAATAAAGACGCCGACACAACTCCTACACTGGATGATAGAAACTTGTCATTCTTCTGTTATTCACAGATGGCTGTCCGCTGGCTTTTCCTCCCAGCTAAATACGGACCGCACCATTACCCAACATACAAATAAATTCTCAACCAGTAAAAGAGATACAAACCCATTAACTTCTATGTGTGACTATTGATAATAATATGTCATCGTCCCAACAAAACAAATTTATACCAAACAAACCCTATCTCCTGTAGAGATTTAAACACTTTCTAAAATCTAAATCTTCACTCTCGAAAACTTGTCTACACAGCTCATATTCAGTCGACCATAGATTATGCTTCCACACTAGTGGAGTTTCGACGAGGCTCTTGTAAGCATTCAAAGAAGAGCAGTCAAATCGGTCCTACTCAAACTAACACTGAGTCCATTAATTTTGTCTTTAGGGGTCCTGCCACTCATACACAGACCGAAATTCAACAACTGTGCGTTTATCTATAAAATACTAACTTACAACATTCTCCCTAGACTTTTTGAATTATTTTCCACCAGTACTACAAGATTATCCCTCAAACTTAATACTCTGATTCCGCGAATCGACTTATTCGAGTTTAAAATACTCAGGTAGTGTTCTGTGGAACAGCATTCCATTACATCTTCAGTAAGTGAAAATTACTCTCAATCAGTTCAAAACAGGGCTTCTAAAACATTTATACCAAAATCTGTTATTTCTTCAATGGCCTCCCGTACAATGTAGGCCTCCACAACTCATCACTAAAAATTTCTTTAACTCCCCATTTTTGTACATATACTCTGATTTTCTTTATTGTGCCTTTTTTTTCGTAATGTTGGGAATTTTGTTTCTTTATGCATAACGTTTGATGGATAGACGTAAAAAAACTTCACCCTTGCTTATTCTATTGCCCTCGTTATTAAAGATTTCTCATTTGTCTTGATCAAGTGCCTCTCTATCACTTCTATTTTTCTTTTAAATGACTTTTCCTAATGACACAACACTCAAAGGCGTAACACGCAAGACGCCATTCGTGCACGAAACAATGAAAGAGTTACCGCAACTCATTAGAAACCTTCCTAACCCTTTGAACCCACCAATAGCAGTGAAGTCATTCTCTCCTTCTTTAAAACAGCATATTGCATGTCAGAAGAGCCTTTATCTAATCATCAGAGAAAAAAAACTGCACCCTGATAATACTTTAATAACGATGTTAAGCACTGAGTAAATAGCCAGGTAGAGTACTTGACGAGGTGCGATGTAGAGTAGTTGGTGAATGGCGATGATGAGTAGTACTTGGTGAATAGCGATGATGAGTAGTACTTGGTGAATAGCGATGTAGAGTACTTGGTGAATGGCGATGATGAGTAGTATTTGGTGAATAGCGATGTAGAGTACTTGGTGAATAGCAATGATGAGTAGTACTTGGTGAATAGCGATGATGAGTACTTGGTAAAGGGCTATGATGAGTAGTACTCGGTGAATAGCGATAGAGAGTAGTTGGTGAATGGCGGTGATGAGTAGTACTTGGTGAATAGCGATGATGAGTACTTGGTGAATGGCGGTGATGAGTAGTACTTGGTGAATAGCGATGAAGGGCACTTGAGGAATAGCTGTGTGAGGAGCGAGATGCAAGGAGGACCCGTAGCTAGTAACGAGACAACAAACCTGTCGCAAGGAAACGTCTCACGCCCTCAGTGCTGACGTCGCCGGAAACTGATGAAGCGTATTAATGGCGACGATGAAGTTTTTGCACCGGTTGAACCATCAACCAGCAACCACAAAAGACGCGTCCACATAATACCGGGCGCAATTTTATCACTTCCGGCCATTATTCTACCTTCCGGCTGATTGTGAATCATCTCCTATCACGAGGGGATATGACCAGATCTGAAGACCTGAAAAGGTGCTCGATGTGTGTGTGTGTGTGTGTGTGTGTGTGTCCCAAGAGTTCGCGAGATTGTAATTGTAGAGAGTAAACAGTCCGACAATCTGTTTACAGAACGGGACCAGAATGGAAACAAGTGTCTTGCAGTTACAGATGGATATAGATAACTCCGCCGCCGCCGCCGCAGCAGCAGCAGCAATAACAGAATAACGATAATAAACAAAACATAACTTTCCAACAGGATCAACCGACGTCTTTCGTTTCTTTGTCCACTGGGAGGGAAGCTTTTATGCTAGTGAAAATAAAGGAAGGGATGGGAAAAGCTGATTTTGTTTTAGGACGCATACAAAAATAAACTGACCAGACCATTCGGTTAGACTCCCTCGCGCAACATCACCACCACACACCCGTTTATGGGCGTGTCCATGTATCTAGCACCTAGAAGTCTCTGGAAGGATGCCCAAGCCAACAGCCTGGTATGTTTGAGGCAGATATCTGCTTTCTGGACTATCGACCTGTCGCGTTATGTCCGGCCTTTATAGGGGTGTGGGTAGGTGGGTAGGGGGGTGGGGTTCTGTGGCTTGCACCACTTAAGCTGGTGGATACAGAAACACATCGGGGGCCTTTCTAACCTCTGTTTCGATCGAGAACCTTCCAGCACGCGAAGACTAGAATGAATGAGGATCTGCTCTAACTGAGTTAACGAGGACCGGCTTTACTTGAACTCTTAATGTTCGCAGTCAGATGTGATTAGAGGCGGGCCTGCCTTTTCTCCTCCTTCTTTCAATGTTTTTCTTTCTTTCTTTCTTTCTTTCTTTCTTTCTTTCTTTCTTTCTTTCTTTCTTTCTTTCTTTCTTTCTTTCTTTCTTTCTTTCTTATTTATTCCTTAATACAAAAACACAACACTCAAATATTAAAATATTGAAACAGCTTACATATATATATAATAACAACATTAATGTACAGTTCAGGTAGTACAATCGCTTAACAGTGAAAACAAGCCTTCCACGCACATTCACTTTCGTCAGCCCTCTCATCACTTTCTGGCTTGTGTCTTTTTTTCTTTCTTTCTATTTGTTTCCTTTTTGTCTTTCTTTCTTCTCTAAAGTTACATGTAGTCAAAAATTTCAAGCTGTAAGCTGTTTTCCCATTCGCTCTCCAGTGAATCTTTTTTCTATCAAGTCCTTTGCTTCTGTTGATATGCACTACATGGCATTACACAAATCAGTGCTCTGTTCCGCAAATTAAAGAAAAAAACTTAAAATGATTCTACTGCTTGAACCACTACAACCTACGACTAAGTACATACGTATAACAATTAGCAACGTCCTACTGGTATCATCCCTGACTCTAATGGGCACCCAAAGTTGTTGCAGGTCGGATAAGGGGGAAGCAGGTAGCCAAGTCGAGGAGGGGATAGCCAAGTGGGGATGGGGAGCACTGGCAAGGCACTTGTCGGTTCGATACCCATGTGGCTCAGCGAACTCTCCGACACCCCAACTTTAGTCGAGCCAGCTATCGATAATGAGTTCCTGATTAAATAGAAGGTTGGGAGAAGTGCATTGCAATGAGACTAGCACCGCCCTTACAACAAATGCTAGCCCAGAGAAAAGTGTGGTCTCTAATATCTCTCCCCACCCACCCACGACCTGAAAGATAGCCTAGAGGACAGACGATTAACCTTCTAGGTCAGGAGAACAGTATTCGGCGATGAGATAGTAAATAACGACGACCTGATGTAAGTGTGGTGCAAGTGGTTTACTGTGCCTTAGGGGAACGGCACGTGAAGCGCGTAGCACAACTCTCTCTTGCCTGAAAAACCAGCGACACCAGCGAAGTTTCGAACACGAAGTTGTAAGCAGGAACCAAACACCTTCAAAATTTCCCCAGAAGGAGGGGTTGCAACACACACACACACACACACACACACACACACACACACACACACACACACACACACACACACACACACACACACACACAAATTAACTGTTTAATCTTTAAACTCTTGTCAGTATTCGGAGCAAGTATATGAAACTATGTTTCTAGTGATGATTAACTGCATCCCTATTTACTGTGATTGTTTTGTGGGTTTATCGTGGCTGTTGTGGTGGACACTTTTATACTCTGACCTCAGCAAAAAGCTCACATTTTAGATTTCTTGAGCGGTGTACAAGAGGGTTCTGACAGGTGAAATCCCATTGTTCCGGCATTTGCACCCATTCTCATTCGATTAGGGACAGACGACACTCGCGTTGTCCTCAGACTGACACCATCTTTGATTTGCTACTGAAGATCCCTTCGGAGTACGTAAGAGGACTGGGGGATGAAGGGAAGGGAAACGAGGATGCGATCCTGTCTGATGACACCCATCGACAACTCATTATGCCGGCGGTGCTGAAAGAAAGGTCAGACTTAATCAGACTAGAAGAGCTCTCCTCGCTGTGAGGATGGAAAGGTCTCTTGGTTGAGATAAGGAAATGTGAGGGCGAACGTGAGCGGCGGGGGTGAAGAACAGGAGAGGAAGACGAGTCAAGAGGTCATTTTGCATATTTATAGACCTGCTTACTCTGCTCAGCTGTCTTATTGTCACATGCGAGGAGAATTCACTCCTTTACTGGTCATATACGATGTATAAGCTTAGTCTGTTATTATGCTTGTGGTTCTCGTCTGAGGTATTTTAAGCTCTGTATTTAAATATTTATATGTATGAACAGATTTGTAATGGCTTGAGCAAGTGCTCCTCACCCTTTTATATTTTAAGTCATATGTATGAAAGAAAATTCCGAGACCTAAGGAAAAGTTATTTTATCTTTTTAGTGCATTTTAAATAAAAGTGTGTTTAAAATTTTTTAATTGATTTTATTTTAAAGTTTTTAGTTTTTTTTTATTCCTGTGCTCTTCCAATCGCAAACGCTTCTCGGCTTCAGTCTCCAACGATAATTTCTCCTGATGCTTTCGCCTCTTCTTTTTTTAAGGCATCTTTTTCTTTGCGTTGCGGTTTGTAATCATTTGAGTGAGTGCCCCTTACACACTCAAATCCTTTGAAGCGAGAAGTCTAAGCTGTGTTGGAAGGCTGGAGAGATCCATTTTCTGTAGCTGTAAAGATGAAAAATGAAAGCTTGTTTTTGTCCCCTAAGAAAAGTCTTCTAAGCTTACTCTGTCGCAAGCGAAAGTTGATTGCCATACGAGATTGCTATTTTGTTTTTGTCTCGAACGCTTGAATCCGTTATAAACGAAATTTCTCCAGTTTTTATCTAACTGGTTGGCTGCCTGCCTACACTAATTGATAGCAATGGCAGCGTTTGTACTTTAAGGGTCACTTACCGCAACAACAGGAGGAAGAGGAGTAATGTCGAGCCCTACATTAAATATTTCAAACGTAACGGTTTTCGTAAACATTACATGGCGCATCTCGACAGAAAAGTGAACTGGAGTACGTGTGTCGGAAGCCATGGTACTAACAGCTAACAAACATTAGCTGGTGTATGTCGGAAGCCACAACCTTATCGGTGTCGTGAACTCCGGGGAAAGAGCACGCGAAGATGGTCAGAGGTTGCGATTGCCGTCGCCGCGGGCTAATCACACTCTCGACACCTCGACCAACTCACGCCGACGTGTACGTGTACGCACACACTTATACTAAATTGCAAATAAAGATTCACTGACTCGAGCCCCCAGCGTACGTCCCCAAGAACAACACAAGGCAATTTAGTATATTAAAACAATTATTAATATCGAGAGTTTGACCACAATGAACATAAAAGATACAAATGCTGCAAATTTTAACGTTAGCTCGCTCTCTAGGCTTCCCGGTATTTCTACTCCTAATCCAGATAACGTGAGTCACTATTAGCTTAATTACCACACAACACACTACACTCGTCACTTATCTCTCTACACAAGAATGTCTCTCGCGATGTGGAGGGCCCTCCGATGTCTTGACGTCTGAAAATCCGTAGATGTCACTCCGCCAATCGTTGCTGCCTTTTCCACGAACACAGAGACTCTGGCACTGCCACGTGCCACCACGTGACTCTTCCTCAAGGCCGGACTGCGATCAGAGCTTAACCGCGCCTGAGGACCAACGCTTCTCTACCAGCTTTACCTCTGCTGTCTACGACCGACAGCCACTGGTGATACAAGCGTTGTGCACTCTGTACCAAGAGTGGGTCTTAACGCACCTCTGAAGTCGGTTGTGCTGAAGTAGTCACGGTTCCCAGACTAACTCTCAGCGGAGAATCTGAACAGCCTTGAACAGATCTCTGCTACAACCTTCTCCCTCGAGGTTCCAGTGCGAAAGACCACGAGTTCTCGCCGGTCTCTATGCTAAATCCTCATCCGTGAGGATCATTCTCTCTCACGATTGGTCCAGCATACATACACTCTTCCTTCCAACTTTCTGCTACATAGCTACATCCAATCACTACCTAGCTAACACATGACAGACAGGTGGTCAGTCCTGACTTATTCCTGCCCACTCTACTAGTGACGCGATCTGACTACGGCGTCATCACGTCTACCTCTCTATTCACTACTGGCGTCCAGTCAGTGACAATAACAACAAGCGCTGTCGTCCCACGCTACAATTAACGGCCGCACCCTGGCCTGTGATCTCTCCTCTTGGAAGAACCACCCTGCGGCGATAACTGTCGTTACCCGCTTCTGTCCTGCGCTAGTGCTGACGTAAGCGGCCATCCATTCCCCCGACCTAGCCGATCTCAAAGAGATACCCGGTAGTGAAGCATCCCTGGTCCTTTTGTCCACTACTCTGGCTGGCACCAACAAGGCGGCTGTTGCTGTAACACTGCCTTCCAAGCTAACTCGTTTCCCAAGCTATCTATTCGACCTTATGCTAGCCTGTCTGACAGCGCGTACGCACGACTCGTGCATAAGGCAGAAGTGCGACACCAACACTATAGCCCTATTGCCTAGTTATCATATGACAATCGGCACCGACTAACATTACTAGTGTACATTTGTCGGCCAACAATAAATCATTACTTGGGTTACACAAACGTCGGAAGGTGCACGATACAGAGCATCACCGGCCACAAACATTACCTGGCGTACCCATGTCCAACAAACTTGTTCTATTGGTCTCACAAACATTACTTAGTGTAAATAGTTTGGAAACTACTTTACTCACATTAACTACTCCTTTACCTTCATTACCTATTCACAACGCGTTACTAGGCAGACACAAGTTGCACATAGTATAACATTACGAGCATTACTTGGTGCACCTATATGTAACAGGCGGTCAGATCATAGACTTTAGAGAGCGTACCATAGGACGTATTATTGTATCTTTTACGTAGTTGTCCCACAAAAATTATCTGAATTTTATACCTACATCATACATAACTGGCCCACAAAAATTACTCGCATTTCATACGTAATTTGCTCACAAACATTACTTGTATTTTATCTACAACTGACCACACACTTTTACAGCATCGCATACGCAACTGGCCTACAAACAATACTTGTACCTCATTTATTATTCACACACAAATATTCTCTGTATCTCATATGTAGGTGGCCGAGAAGAATTACGTGTACGTCGTATGCAACTGCTCACAAACATTAATTTTATAATCACTAGTACAAAAACGTTACAAACTGTACGTCACATTAAAGAAATATAATCGACGCAGCAGGCAGTCAGCAGCTTCTCGAACATTTCAGCACACATATGTTTTTTTTTAACTTGTAGCAGATAAAGAATATCGACTCTAATTTGCCTACAGCTTCTTGCTTAGTGCAAGACTTCCTGATATGATAGTGGCGTGGGATTCTGGTATAATTATCAGCACCACTGGCATAGCCATGCTACTCGTGTGGGCTTCTGGCGTCTGTATGAACAGCTTTGAGGCAAATTATGACCTGCGCTTCTTGCATAATAATAAACAACATTAGCTTAATCATGACCTGGACGTCTTGCATAATTATGAGCAATATTGACCAATGACGGAATCATCACGTAATCATCACGTAATCATCACCTTGGCTTCTTGCATAATTATAAGCAGCGTAGATGTAATCGAGACTTGCTGTATTTTTTTTAAAACCTGATTATCAGCAACTTTGACGTAGTCACGACCTGAGCTTCTTGCATAATTATCTTGGTGAAAGGAACTTTTCTCCAAGCATCTTCCTAGGGTTACAGCTCTCGACTGGAAAATAATCATCAAGGTGACAGGAAATGAATAGGAAATTAAGTCATTTGCACTGCAGGCGGAAGTAGTGACAAAGGGAGTTAACCCCTGCGACTGAATGAGCCTAATCGACCTCGTCATGCTGAAGATGAATCGCCTGGACCTGTTGAGGCTTAGAGATGACGACAGACAAGTTGTCTTTGATCCTTCTGCTTGTCAGCTTTTTCTCTTAGGACATTTGCATATTTTTGTCTTTCCTTTTTTTTTAATTTTTTTCCTTCTTTCATACTTTCTTTTCTTCCGTCTTGTATACTTTCTTTTTTATTCTGTCCTTCATACACATTCTTTTCTTTGTTGCATTTACTTCTTCTTCTTTTTTTGTCTTTCTCTGCAAATGACTACGAATGATAATTTTAACGTAGTCTCTATTCACACCACACAAGCACACAAGTGAGTGAGTGAGAGAGAGAGAGAGAGAGAGAGAGAAAGAAACCCAAGAGAGACAGAATGAAGATGCTCCTTCTTGGAGACTTCTGCGTCTGTCGCATCGACGTCACTCTAGCGGCTCCGAATAATGCAGTCAATGAAATCAGCAAAACAGCAGCTATTCCACTTGCACTCTTTCCTTCACCACACACTCCTCCGGACGTGTCTTCGATTGTTAAAAGTCTTTTTTCTTTTTGGCTTTTTCCTTTTTCGTCAAACTCGTCCGGCGTCTGCTTCGTTATCCGATATATCCCCAGTGCCATCGTGGAATCCCTAGCCACCCACATCCACCTTTTTTTTTCTCTCTCTCATCGACTTCTGTGTTCGTTTTACCTTTGTCGAACATCTCCTTCAAGTGTCTTCTCTCTCTCTCTCTTGTTTTCTTTCTTTTCATCTTTAATTATCTGTGGGTTTAACAGCAATGATCCCATTGTCCATTCCATACACCGTCAGTCTTTCAACTTGACTGAAAGTTTTGTAAAGCTCATAGAGCTACTTCGCATGATGAGTTTGTTTGTATTGTTTTGTTGGACTGCACTAGGAAAAAAATTACTCTCGTTTTCCTTCTCTTCTTGTCAGTCTTTCTTTTCTGATTCACTTTCTTTCTTTCTCTCACTATTTCTCACTCTCATGTTTTCGCTCTTTTTCTCGTCATTTTCTCTCTTGTTCTCTCTGTCTTTTTCTTTTTTTACGGGTTCTTCGGATAGAAAGGCTTGAATATCATAGAAGTTTTTTTTGTTTACACAATACTCGAAGGTAAATTATCAATGTCTTTACTACTTATTGACGAATGTCTCTCAGACTTAAAACTTCAGTTCTTCATTTGATTTTGAAAGTATAATTTGAAATGCTCATTTTCTTTGAAACAGTTATTACTAGTAGCAGTACTTCGATATTATACAATAATCAAATAATAAATATTCATGACTTAATAAATATACATCAATTCAATAATAAGTACAAATCAATACAATAATCAATATAGATGAATAAAATAAGAAACATGCAGCAAAAAAATTGAAATATACATCATCATCATCATCAGTCCTCATTGTGCCGTCTGGCGCGTGAGGCAACAGCTAGGGATCTCCATCTGGTTCTGTCTGCTGCTGTTCTGGGGGCTGTTTCGAGTGACAGACCTCTGTTCTTGAGGTCCTTTTCGATGGATCGTCTCCACGTCTCTTTGGGCCTCCCTCTGTTCCTCTTTCCCTGTGGCGTCCATCGCAGGGCTGTTCTGGGGATTGAGTCTGGAGGCATGCGGCACACGTGACCTAACCATCGCCAGCGCCGCAGTTGGATTGCTTCTGCCAGGGTGCACAACCCCATCTGTTCGCGCAGTTCTTCATTTGAGATGGTGTTGGGCCAGAAGATCTTTTTTTATGCGCCGCAGACACTTGGTTTGAAACACTTCTAGTTTTTTATCGATGGAGGCTGTGGTCTTCCAGCACTGTGACCCATATAGGAGGACACGGAGAACGTTGCTCTTGAAGATCCTAATCTTTGTATGGCTGCTGAGGCCAGTGGATCTCCAGATGTGCTTAAGCATTGAAAAAGCTTGGTTGGCTTTGCTGATTCTGGTGTTGACCTCCTGTTCACAGTCACCATCTGCTGTTACCTTGCTGCCTAGGTACATAAATTCTTTTACGTCCACTAGTGGACTCCCACTGATTGTGAGAGGGTTATTGTTTGTCATGTTGTTCCTTAGGACTTGTGTTTTTCGAGTGTTGACTCTGAGTCCTATCATGCTGGCAGTCTTACTAAGGGTTTCGGTCTTATCTTGAAGAAATATACATCAATACAATGATAAATATACATCAATACAATATTTACATCAATAAATAATATATAAATACACGTCAATACAATAATTGCTACATTGCACATTTTCATGTGCTTAATGCATGTTTCTAATTATTATTTTCTTGTTTAACTAATTTCTTTCTATTTAAGGCGAGAGCTAATCACTCTTCTACTGTCCTCCTCGTTAATAAATAATGGGTCTTGTCATCTTGTCTCTGCGGGTTATTTCAGTTGAATGCTACCTGGAAGGTAACATTTTATTGTACGATGCCATGAGTTGCTTTACAAATTTTCAAATTGCTGGATCGTGTTTTTAGTCCTTGTGTGGTGCCACGTGACGGATCAATGGTTTAAACAATTAAGTGCAGTTCATTTCATTTCCCTTCCTCTTTTTCTCTACTGCACCACACAAATTCCTATTGGAAAAAAGATACAAATATAATTCATTGCATTGCAATAATTGTTTCAATACGTGTTCACTATTTCAAAGCGCATGTTATGTACACAACACTGTTATTGTTATTGGCTATGCAATGCACTTTACAGTGCGTCTGTCCATCGGTACCGCGTGATGCGCACTTGAATTTGCGGAATTGATTTTGTCCCTTTGAAATGAGCCTAAGTTCTGTTCAGTAAATAAATGTCATAATTACATGGGTGTTACATTTTTTAAAAATTAAATTAAGCAACATTTACTTGTGGTGTGTCCGGCACAGGTGCTTGTGACGCAGGCAAGAGTACACTGGCCAAGCAAGTTCGGTAAGTTTGAGAGGTCTTTGTTTGCACGTGCGCGAAGGTTAAATCCATTTCTTCCTTCGACGTCACCACGTGTTACGTCCCCACGTCTGTGCGTGTGTGTGTGTGTGTGTGTGTGTGTGTGTGTGTGTGTGTGTGTGTGTGTGTGTGTTTGCAGCCGTATATACATGTATGTGTGTATATGTCTATAAACATGTGGGTGTATGCGTGCGTGTATGTCTTTGGACTGTATCTGTATATAAATTATGTATCATAAAATGTATATAAAAAATATAAAATATTCATTTTAGTATCTTTATATAACATGTGTGTGAGTGTATCTGTATATTAATGTATGTGTGTATCTTTATATAAACATGTGAGTGTATGCGTGTAATTAGAATCTAATTAGAAAAATGTGTACTGTATCTGTACAAAGATTATGTAACATTAAATATTTATAAAATATTCATTTAAGTATCTGTATATAAGATATATATATATATATATGTGTGTATATGTGAGTGCATCGGTGAAAATCGGCAAATAAAGGCCATAACCCTGTCAAGCCCTACATTAGTTCATTTCAAAAGAAAAAAAAGGGGGGTATTTCCAAGACAAAATGTCAAGGGAAACGTCGATTGCTTCTTCAAAAAACCCGCTTTTTTCTGTTTACAGGTATATAGAAAATTCGAATCTTTGATCCGTTGCTTCAGTTACAAACCAGTTTTTCCCTCCCCTTGAGCCTTCATTTGTCCAAATTACTCGGACTGGGATTTTTTGATGAATCAAAAATGTTAAGAACATTTGAAAGCCATCCTTAGTGGTTCCCAAGCATGCAATGGTGGCCATGGCAGGTTTCCCCCCCCCCATTGCTACCGACACCCACCCCCAGGTGATCATTGGAAAATTTTCTTGAATTTGTCACAGCCTGTTTTCCTTATTGGGCCGAATGGAGTGAAAGACGACTTTGTGGTGTTGTTAAGGTCTGATGGCAAAGACTTTATAATTTTAAGAGGGTTCGATTATTTTTTTTTTATATTTTCACGTGGTTGTTGGTGGCAAGGAAAAGTTTATTCTATCAATCCTTTCTTCATTACACCGTTCTAGTACTTTTTTCGCTCTTCTCTCCCTCTCATTATTCCCACAACACCAGACCGAATGGCTCGTCCTAACAAGTCACCTTTTTTTTTTTTTGGTCATGTGAACTTTATTCGCTCAACATTTTAACTCAGCCACATAAATCCTCGAGCACTTGAGCGCACATGCAGACACAAGCAAAATTACAAGCGAAAAACCGAGAGTTAATTTCCTAATTGCGATCGAGGCATCCGACCGGATATTCACAGTTGAGCGGGCACTCGTTTCTTTCTTTCTTTCTTTCTTTCTTTCTTTCGTTTTGCTTTCATTTTTCTTCCCTTTATTGTTTCTTTTCTCTATTCTTTCTTTTTCCTGACATTCTTTTTTTCTTTCTTTGCTTTCATTCATTTCTTTAAGTCTGTCTTATTTCTTTCTTCCTTAATTCCATTTTCCTCGTTTCTCTTTCATTCCTTTTTTCGTCCTTCCTTCGTTTCTTCCATCTATTCTTTTTTCTACTTTTTTTCCACTATTCTTTTTTTATTTCTAAATAGTCTGTTCATTTGCTAGCAATTTGCTTTGAAAATCCCAGTACTTGAGATGGTAAAATATTTCCCTGCGTCTTTGAGTAAACCTCCTGTATCCGTGTCTGTTCTGGCCTCGTCTGTCTGCTGACGTCGCATCGAAGATTGTCTTTTTGGAGGTGTTTCTGTCTGCCGGCTATCGACACTACAAGCCGAGATGTTTCTGTCTAATGAAATTGTTGCTGACATGTTTATGTCGAGGCAAGGTCTTTAAATCAGATGGATCACCGTCTGTCGTGCGGGCACAGATTACCTGGGATGCGTATTTGCTAGACGTAGGTTTTCCTTTACACACTGCATCTCAGAACTACAGTCGTATTTATTTGTTGACCTGTCAGGCATTCCTGTATACAGAAGTAAATCCAAGTCGTATATTTTTTAATCTAGGAAATCCTAGCGACTGTGAATGTCACAGAACTGTGCAAAGAAAGGCGCTGTCAACAATGAAGAAGAATCGTCTGCAGCTCTTGCCCACAAAAAAAAATCTCCCTCCACTCCATACGTGTAATAATAACACATGCTCAATAGTGAAAATAGGGTTTGTTTTGTTACAATACAGACAGACCCATTAAAAGTTTGATAAAAGCTAAATGGCTTTGCTAACACTTAAATCATTAACAACTATTCCTGAAACATCCAAGACGAAGTAATCAGCATAAACCTGCAGAAGCATTCCACACTTGTTGATGCTTTAATTTTGAATTCAGTCTATAAACAAGAAATATAGATATCTGCTCTTCTTGGAGCTGATTTCAGTTCAAAGAAACAGGGAAAAACTGGAAAATGCCAGTCAACAGCTCGAGCTTCTACACAGCAGACGCGCACGACCCGTCAACGCTGCTCTGTTAGGCGCGTGCTGTCTGAGGTCCATCTTTGGTGGAAGCGTTTCTGTCGGCTTATATTCCTCCTCACGCGTTCCTCCTGTGTCGATGTGTTTCTGTGTTCGTCTTTTGTCAAGTCTCCACGACGATGTTTTTCTGTCTGCTGACCTAGTATTTAAATTTTTTTTCGAGATGTCTGCGTGGTGGCTACTGACTTTTTCAAGCCGAGCTGTTGCTGTCATCTGTCATCTTGATGTCTTGGCGTTTCTGCCGGCGTTCGTGCCTCCTGCCACGTTAGTGTCGATGTGTGTTTCTGTCTGCTGACGTTCTCCTGTTGATGTGTTTTTGTCTGCTGACGTTCTCCTGTTGATGTGTTTCTGTCTGCTGACGTTCTCCCGTTGATGTGTTTCTGTTTTCTGACGTTCACATGCCGGTGTGTTTTTGTTTGCTGACTTTCTCGTGTTGATGTGTTGCTATTTGTTGAAGTTGTATTCTTTTTTTTTGTCTCCATGTTATAGTGCTACTGTCCGCTGTTGCTGTTGCTGGCGTTGTCATGTCTACACGTTTCTGCTACTGTCGCAGGCTCATCCACGACAAGGGCTTCTCTGACGTGGACAAGACTCATTACAGGAACGTGGTGCGGGCCAATCTGGCCACCTCCTTGCTCCGCGTGCTGGAAGCAATGCGCGAGACAGAATATGCCTTCACCGGGGAGCTAGTGGTGAGCGGTACCGCTAATTCCATCTTCCTTACACTCCCTCCTACTCTGTCTTCCCCGTCCCCTCAGGTGGACTTTCCCATCAGTTTCGATTTATTTTGTTGTGTGGATTTTTTAAGGCTTTCCATTCTTTGAACACGCATTACACGCTGGGAGTATAGGCTTTCACTTTTCATATTACAGGCGCAGGGTGGTTAAAAATATTTCTGAAAAGTCTCGTTATCCGTTAACACAACATAATTATTCTTTAAAAGGAAGGAATAGAGATAAAGAGAGAGGGAGAGAGTTTGTATTAAAGTATTACTTGGTAAGAGTGCACAACTTTAAAAAAAAGTCTATGTATTCGCTTGCGAAATGTAATTAAAAATGAGGAAAAAAATCCACTCACTCACTCACTCACTCACTCACTCACTCACTCACTCACTCACTCACTCACTCACTCACTCACAGTCGTATTAAATATTTCATGCTTAGGGCGGTTTGACTTATTTTTATAAAGTAATTTGCTTGCAAAACGATTGAAAGAGAGGTAGGTGGGTGGGTGGGTTGGGAGGAGAGGAGAAAGAGAGAAAAACACGCAGAAGACAGAGAATGATTGATCGAAATAGCCAGAGAAAAAAATAGCTTCAAATCTGGGGTATATTTAAATGCAAGTTTTTGTTCTTTCTCTTAGCTCCAGGTCATCGTAATTTCCAGTCATATCAGCTTACTTGTGTCCTGCTAATGCAAAAAAACTCGTCCTACTCACCCATTTAAAAGTTACCCAATCCACCCCTCTCTGTCTCTTGTGCGTCCACACTTCATTCTTTTAACTGTTTGCACCTTGCTGTCTGTTCACACCTCAAACTACTGTACTACCCGTTTAAACGCAATTGCTCTGAGCCATGAGGCTGCCCGATTCCCATGCTGTCGTATGTCGGTACCTCGCTGTTACCTGTTCACACACCCCACTGGTGTCCACCCGCACAGTTCAGAACCATCATGCCTGGTCACACTGTAGTCTGCTAACCCGTCTTTCTGCTGCCTGATCCCATTCAAAAATCACACCCCCATCAAACCTGCCCCTCCCCATTCCACCACTCGTAGTTACAATCCAATTCGGCCTAATGAAAAGAACCCTGCTGTTTTATAAAATTGAAAGAACGAAGATCGCATGCTGTTCCTCCAGAATTAATGTCTAAATGAATCAGTTCCTATGCATGAGAAAAAAAAAGCGAGAGAGGAATCGTCGTTTTTATCCCTCTATTTGTTTTAAAAAAAACTGCATCAAGGTTAACAATAATCGTATTACGCAAAAAGTTTTGTTTTTCGCTGCTCCCCCTTGATTCTAGTTATCGGTCTTGTTTGGAAGAATCTCCCAACGCTGCTGAGATGCTGTTGTGACATAACTGTAACGGGACTATCAGTGGACTTACTGTGACTTTGCTATGACGGATTCCTGAGGGTACTGTGACGGTGTTGTGACTTGTGTAGTGACATTGCTGTGAAAGTACTGTGACTGTTTTGTGACGTTTGTCGTGACAGTGCTGTGACAGTACTGAGTTATGACATTTGTTGTGACGTGTCGTGACCAGTTCTGTGACAGTACTGTGACTGTATTGTGACATTTGTTGTGACGGTGTCGTGACAGTGCTATAACCTCGTCTTGGCGGTGTTGCTGCGTGCAGGCAGTGGCGGACAAATTGTTGCGGGCACTGAACGACACCCTGGCCCACCTGAACATCCTGGACCTGAAGCTGGAGGTGCACATGCTGGTGGCGCACGCCAACTTCCACCGCTTCCTGGAGGCCAGCGACAACATCGGCCTGGCCGAGAGCACCCAATAGTGAGTTGTCGGGTTCGTTGGTTTGTGGATCGGTTTGCAGGTGCGCGAACACGAGTGCCAAGCACGTGCTAATGCAATGCATAAAACCTAATGCGTCGACATGCATACTGCAATACTACAAGGGTCTACACTAATACTTCTGTCGCCATGTTATAACACTAATCTCACTTCATGAGTCTTACACTAAAGCATCTACAGGTAAAGTGTGACAGGCACACATTTCAGCTCATCCACCTACGCTAAAACCTAATCAGCATTGTTGTCAAGAGTTGTGATTATAGTAAATTGACTAGTCTGCCTTTGTCTTTCTCTGCCAGTTTATGACACTCTTCATCCTCATTGTTTGTTCCTTGATTCTTCTTTGTATCTTCTACGTCTATCTTTGGTTACTTGTCTGCATAGTTGTTTATCTTTCGTATTCTGTCCACGTCTCCTACTTGTCTTAAGAGCTGAGAGCATACTCATTCGTAAGCGTGATTATGAGCTATATAAACTACACGTTTATTATTATTATTATTAGTCATATAAACCCCCAAACTCAAGCGTCTAGAACCACTTTGTCTACACGTACTCTGCACTAACGTCTAAAGGCAAACTGTAACTCTCGGATGTGAATAAAGCTTATACGTCTTCACGTCTTCCGACCACCCTCGTACTCTACGCTAATACGTCTGCACTCATGCTGTTACACTAATTCATCTACAACCATGCCTAAAAACTTGCTTGTCTTCAATTATAATTATCCGTCTACACTAAAACATCTACAGTAACACCTCTACGCTAATACACCAAAACGTCGACACTATTTCGTCTACACTCATGACCACTTTAGCCCGTTCACACTTGTACACACATTACGCGATCTTCAGAGCCCACTCTTTTGTAAGTGCATTTTTTATGCATTAATAATTGAAAATGGTAATTTCTGAACATATCGCATTGTCTTTAACATTATCTTCGTGAGGACGCTTCTTCCTCCTCGGGATTCACCTTGACTGGAACATCAAATCAACAAATAGGTTTTGGATGGAAGTTCCGGTGAGATCAACATTACAGGATTTGTCTAAAGTGTCTTGAAAATCAACAGATTGACCTTTGTTGGAGATAAACAAATTGAAGCTGGCTGGAATATACAGGCAGAAAAACGTACTGGCCTTGGCTGAAATACCTAGTAGATCAATAAACCGAACAATGCCTGGAAGCTACAGCCAGATAAATATAGCGCCAACTTGATGACACATTTATAGAACTTTGCCCCCATCGTCCACTTTACTCTTTAGCTTTCTGTAATTACTCTTAGGAAAGTCAAGAAATGGAAAAGTGTGCATATATAAATGTGTGTACATGTGTGTGTATATCTGTGTGTGTGTGTGTGTGTGTGTGTGTGTGTGTGTGTGTGTGTGTGTGTGTGTGTGTGCACGAGCCGGTGTGAGTTTTAGAGAGAGAGGTGGGATGAGAAAGAGAAACTTTTTTGTGAAGAGGCCAGAAACCCGTTTTTAGGAGGATTGAGATCTGGGATGAGAAAAGAGAGAGAGAGAGAGAGTGTCCGCTGCCACAACAAATTTACTTGTTAAGGTCACTTTATCAGTGTCCCCTTTGAATAAAAATTTATTATTCAAACCTTCAAACGTTTCTCTTAATTAAGGAAGGAGATAGCACAGGTTTCGATGTCTAAATAGTTTGGGGATGAAGGGAAGTCTATTTAGCGGCGGCTTTGTAAACATGTCATGTTGCAGCAATCATAGTTTTACTTAATGGTCTGCAGACGATCAGGGAGGACTTCGAACTTTAACCCCGTTTTTACGGCCGCAGAGCGTAAAAGGAGGATGTTCTTTCGGCTAAAGTGTCCCAGGCATCTGCAGACCTCAGGTGTTTCAAGTAGTTAAAAAAAGAGAACAATGAGAGAATAGGGAACTGTTAGTATTGTATGGATTTGGACTTGTTTATTCAATGTAGGCTCGCGACCAAGACTTATGGGAGGTGAACAATGAAAACAGCTCACAACGGCAACATCTAGCAACCATTTAATAGGGTTGTTCATGAATGTATTGTAAAAACGCAATGCTGACATGACAATTTCAAGCAGTTGCATGCTACCCAGCAAAGTTTATAAAAAGAGATAATTAAAGAAAGGTGTGTGTGTGTGTGTGTGTGTGTGTGTGTGTGTGTGTGTGTGTGTGTGTGTGTGTGTGTGTAAAACTGTTAGCATACATTCACGATGCATACACAGATAATGGAAATCAATTAGTATAATGAGTTTTCACTTGCACAAAATAGTGTACCGATAACTAGAGATTAAAAAAAAATCTTTGAGCAAAACACTTTCAACGACTGTCATTTTTCGTCGAAAAGGCGCAGTCTCATCCTCACCTGGGGCTACATGCATGGAGCGAGAGTAAGTCGTCCGATGGTTAAATCAACGGCAAGTCTTTGTCTTTAGTAGTTATAAAGTAGCGTTCAGACCCGATCCCTGTGACTGTAGTCATAAATCAGCTGCAACGATTCCAAATACGAGAAATTAACTAAAGCAATACCCGTGGGTTCTAGAAAGTACATCGTTGACTATGGAGACGATGTTTTCTTTGATTTCCCCATTTTTGCATCTGGGGAACGACTTACCTTCGCCTCATGAACACGGCCCCTGTACAACGTTTTGTTTCACGTCCTTGTAACTTGTCACTTCCGGTTCTAATGTAGTTGTCATAAGCAGCAACAGTTCATTATATGAGTGGCTTTCATCGCTAGTCATCACCACTATCGTTTTCAGTTTCTTCAAGTCCATCGACCGCATCCTGTCTCCTTCCTTCATGCCCACCGACTACGACATCTTGAGGGCAAGACAGAAAAACCTGGGGCTAGCCGAGACCGTCTTCCACTTCCGGGGCTTCCACATCAGGTGAGAGCCACTGACCTAAATACAATGGACAGACCCTAGGAAAGCTCTGTTTGAAGCCGAACTAGCCGCCATATTGTAACTCTTTAGGCGCTTCTCATTAATTTAAAGCTGCTGGATAGATCCAGTGGGCCCTGCTGTAATACAGCTTTACTGAAGTCAGAAGGAACCATCTTACCACTCGTAATGTCATATAAACCAGCATGAAACATGACCAGATTGATCTCTACTGTCTCAGTTTTCAACTCAAAGAACTATAGCAGTTCAAGAATAAAAGCCAAGCAACGTTGATGGTCTTCAAAAAAATAAGATACAGCGGTTGGTTGTTCCGAATACTGAGACATCATCACCTGACGAGTTCCAATATGGCAGCTAGTAGGCTTCAAGAAGAGCCAGCCGGGGATTCGCCTATAAGCTTCAGATCAGTGGATGATGTTGTCTCAGTCTTTGGAATACCTTGCAATTCGTATTTGTGTGCGTGCGTGCGTGCGTGCGTGCGTGGGTGCGTTCGTGCGTGTGTGTGTGTGTGTGTGTGTGTGTGTGTGTGTGTTTGTGTGTGAACTGACAGCATTGCATGCTTTTCGTTTTTTTAATTGCTTTAATTCTGCAGTGGCTGGATTTCCAAACCGAGGAGGTAATTGTCAATCTATTCTGCTCTATGCGGATTTATAAGACATTGAAAGTGGTCACTCGGTGAGAGAGTTCTTGCACGCATGAGTGTGTGTGTATGTGTGTGTGTGTGTGTGGGGGGGGGTGCGCGTGTATCTGATATGGAGCTGAGTAAGTTGATGAATGGATGAGTAAGTGCTGAGTGCTTTCGTTGGGTTGTTCGTCCGTTAGTTCGTTCGTTTCTCAACCTCTGGAAAAGAAAGCATGGTGGTTGGGAATTCTAAGGTGCTAGTACAGATAGCTGTGATATCAGTCTCTCTCTCTCTTTCTTACTTACACACAAAGACACACATAATACACATACGCAATCTCACATTCACCTACACACAATCAAACACAAAACATACACAAACACATAAAATACGCGCGCGCACACACACACAGAGGATGGATTTGCGTGCAGTGATTAAAGTCTGTTCTCTGGGGGGCAGGCAACTCCATTATACTCATTTCATCTCAACCTCACAGCACGATTGCTTGCATTACTGTCATTATTCTCCATCTCTTCTAGATGATACTATTATTCACTAGGGATATTATATATATATATGTTCCACGCGTCTCTTCTCTATTCTTGAAACGAATCGATGGTCCATACAATACTCAATAACGAAGTTCAGTAGAGTTCTCCCCCCTCTTCTGTCTCGTTCTCTCCTCTCTTCCTTCTCTCTCTCCCCCTTCTCTGTCGCCAGAGAAGCGGGAGAGAGAAAGAAAAAAAAGCAAAGTCCGAATTTTCTGTCCTCCTTTGCAGGCTGTGTGATGTGGACGGCACGAGCACCTTAAAGAAGAAATGGCTCGACTGCTTCGAGACCGTGTCAGCCGTGTTGTTCACGGTTGGCCTGGATACCTATGATGTCAGATCCAAGGAGAACGACGAAAAGGTGACTGGCCGTTATGACCTGAGTTTAAAATTAGAAGCAGCTCGTGCGTCACGAAGGTAGTGAGTGAGTGAGGACCAGTCCAGGGGTCACACGTTGTGCCTCCCAACGGGTATCAGGGTCTCCGGGCCTCAGGCGACGGCATGTGTTATTTTTATCGGTCGTCGTCATCCTCTTTGTCTCTGCAATGCATGTGACGACTTGAACCGGGTGGTGGTGGGGAGGGGGAGGAGGAGGAGGAGGAGCGGGAAATAGCTGGTTGTTAAACAACTGCATGTTATGGGTGCCGGTATGCGGGAATCTTTTGACATGACGGCTGGAACATGAGTGTTCCTGGGAGTGAAGATAATTAGAAAGACGTCCAGAAACATGGATAGAATGGCAATGTGAATTGAACTGCCAATTTGTCAGGCTTCACAATCAACGAGGTCAGGAAAGCCGCACTAAAACTCCCTCAGATCACGTGCACTTGCACACCCCAAGTCCCTCAGTTGCGCTGATAAAGAGGGAGAAAGACTTTGACTAGTCGTGCAGCCTGCCTGTATGAATGTTTGTAAAATAGTCGCTCTCTGTGTGTGTGTGTGTGCGTGCGTGCGTGTGTGTGTGTGTGTGTGTGTGTGTGTGTGTGTGTGTGAGTGAGAAAGAAAGGTGCTATATTTGTGCACCATCATGCAGGATGTCAATAGACGTCATCTTGCTGCCTGTAGATGTCTGTGATGTCTGTAGATGTCAGGCCTGCGATGTCTGTAGACGACATATGTCTGTGATGTCTGTGGACAACATGTAACTGTGATGTCCCTCGAAATGCCATCCCCTCCCCCAGGCTATTTTTGTTTGCGTGCTTGCATGTTAGTCGCTCGCGATTTGACGGTATTGCGTTGGAGGTGTGAAGTCCATGTTCACAATTTCTCATTCCTCCCGTCGCCACATAAGAACACATTCTTCACCCACTTTACCCTATATTCGCAAGTTTAAACTCATTATCTACTTCACCGTCTATTTTTTTTCTTACTGCATCTAATTCATCATTTGCCGACAGCGCCCTGGCACACCGACACACTGATGAGTGACAGGCGCTGTGCTTTACCCCACCCCCTCTCTACCCTCTCCCTTCCTTTAAGTGCTTGCAGCTTTTCGCCATAGCCATTAAGTGGATGCGACATGCACAGGTGTCTTTCACCGCAGACATACATACAATCATCATCATCCAGTTAAAAATAATATTTGATAACGCGAAACAAGATCTCTCACGTCACCAACTGTCGTCAAGGCGATCTTTAAAAAAAAAATTATAAAACCCAAATCCGCCGTTGGCGATGTTCCCATAGAAAACAGCGCCGCTGCTGTCGCAAAGAAACTGCAGTCAGATCCATCGCCTTGGCAACGGCGGCTGTGTGTAGATTCCTCATGCATCGCTGCCTCTTAAGACTCTGCCATCACGGCCTTTGGGGCGGCTTGACAGCGAAACCCGCTTGAGCCGCCAAAAGAAATGCTGAGCATTAAAAAAAAAAGATTTTTTCGATGTTGTTTTGGTTTTTGGTTCTTGTCAGCGGAGTGAACATTCTGCAAAATGCTCTGGCTTGGTTCAGATCTTCAGCTGCCCGATATCCGTTTACCTGACGTATAGCTGGCAGGAAAAAGGCAGGTGAGCGGGAAAGGCAGGGTGGGAGGGTGTGGGTGCGTGTGTGCGTGCGGGGTCAGAGGAGAGAAGAAGGCCAGGAAACGTCTTTTTATCAACGACCGCGGATTGCAAATACCGCCTGGGAGTGGGGTGGGTTCTCGCTGTAACGGCTGCAGGATGAAAACCAACACACACACACACACACAAGAGAGAGAGAGAGACATTGCACATTCACATATACATACTAACACTCATATACACATACTCGTGCACACAAACTCTCATAACTTTGCTACCTCTTGCATCCATCCGCTCGTCCATTCCTCCATCCATGTTGAGTTTCTTCCTTCTTTCTTAAGCTGTTTTTTTTTTTTTTACCTTCTCATGTCACATGTTGTACCCTTCCTGCAGCAGGATATCTGCTCATGTAACAGGCTGTGCCTTTCCTGCAGCAGGGTATCTGTCTACTCATCTAACAGGCTGTAACCTTCCCGTCATCCGTCTACCTGCCTAGTAACGTGAAATTATTTTATTCTTCCTGCGCTTTTACGTCCGTCCATTTGTCAGTGTGAATGACGCGCTGTTTTCCTCCCACAGACGGAGCTGGCTGTGGCACTGGACTCCCTGTCGGTGCTGTGTCGACACCCGAGCTTTGCCGAGACGCCCTTTATCCTGTTCCTCAACAAGCGCGACATCTTCCGCACCAAGCTGAAGGTGACGCCACTGTCGGCCGTCATGGCTGCCTATAAAGGTATGTGCATACCCAGCGACTTGACGCCGAGGGTCCGCGCACATTGTGCGACTTGTTCAAGGGCTGTGTGCACCGATCGTAAGGAATGTTGCACACTGTGTGACTTTGGGCGTTAGGACTGTGTGGATGGAAGGTGGATGCAGGAGGGGTTGTCTGTGTTCTCGTTCTCTAAATATGCTGAAGTGTGACGGGGGCTTTTGTGAGACTGCAGCCTGTCTTTCGAGTTGCTGTGAAGTGTTCTCAGCTGAAGGCAGATCAGCCTTTCTCTCTGTGTGTGTGTGTGTGTGAGCTTCTGTGTGCGCGCTCGTGTGCGTTGGGATGTCTGTGTCACCCTCTGTGTTTTCTTGTCTGCTTGTACGTCTATTTGTCAGTCCATGTTTGAATATCAATGCTTAAATGTGCACATGAAAAATACAAAGAAAATGAGCAAGCAAAATAAGAGTGTAACAAGTATGACAAATACGAGTATAAAAATTATGAGTATAACAGTATAAAATATAGAAAAAAGAAAGCATCAGTTAGATCAAACTGAACATATTAGAATGTAAGAAAACTAATAAGACGACAACGTTTCCATAGATCGGAAGAAACGCTTCTTTCTAGTCAATTATTGTTGTTTAGTTAATAGCTAAAAATTGCACCAATCAAACATAGGCTACCTTCCCGTAGAGGAAAGGAATATTCTTGGCAAAATTTGGTGTATCGGACACACGGTTAGGATTTGCAAAGGTAAATATCTCCCCTCCCCTTCCTCCAATTCCACAAACACTCTGACACGATCTATTTATAAAAATAAGAAATTAGACGTACTTAGAGGACGTCAGACCTAATAAGAGTAAAGCGGACGTAAGACGTCGTAAGAGGCAACAAGAGGACGTAAGACGTAGTAAGACGTAATAAGAGTACGTATACATAAGACGTAATAATTACTTCTTTCATCACAACCTCCACAGGCAGCAACGACTATGCCGAGGCTGCGGCCTACGTGAAGAAGCTGTTCGAGCAGCAGTCGGGAGGAAAGAAAAACTTCTGGGTGCACGTCACGTGCGCCATCGACACGGCCAGCGTGCGCGGTGTCTTCGATTCGGTCCTCTCCGTCATCTTCCAGAGCAGCGTGGAGGAGATGGCCTCCAAACCGCACTGACGACATCTGCCGCACAACCTCCCCACTCCCGTCGACGACCTTCGACCTCGTCATCCAGATTCTTCACGCTCCGTTTCAACGTCCCTTGCAGACCCCTCCCCTATCCCGACACAGACGATGGCGTCAGGCTTGTCAGTCTGTCGTTACACACAGGGTCGGCAGCTTCTGCTACTGGGTCCTGCCCTTGTGTGGATACTCCCCTCCGCCCCAACCGCCTTTCTTAGCAGATAATCATCTAAAGATTATTTCTGTGTGAAGGGAAATAACCTCGTCAAATAAAACTAACAGACAGTCCGTGGTGGTTTCCCTTTAGTGAGATGCTGGCTGCTCCGAGCCTCTGGAAAAAAAAAGATTTATAAACCTATGTATAAAATATTAATCATAGACATTATCTCACCTTTGCAGTCTCTTGCTTGCTTTACCATTGTCCCATACAAAGGGATTCTTGATCATATCTTTTTCTTTATTTTACTCTGTGAGGATCACGGAAACGCAACTGTCATGAGGTTATTTGTGCGATCTTGTAATGTTACGTTTGGAAAGAAAAATCAGGCGAAAAGTCAGTTTCGTGTATTTGTTTAAAGCAGTGCACTAGCCCCAAATCACAGCCAAACGATAATTCACATATTCATCATTTTTGTTTAACGTTTTAACGTCTGATTGTCGGAGACAACTGCAATAAGTAATTTAGTTAGACATAATTCAAGTACATGTCCATTGATCAGGTCTGCATTGAGATTGCATGGATGAGTAAATTGTCGAGAAAGCTGTGCCTCCTGTGAATGGGACAGTTGTAAAGGGAGGTGAAAGTAATGGCATGCTGCTGTTGCCATAACGCCAAAAAAGTCATACGCATACGCATACGCACAAATCACAAGGAGGCTAGAGGATAGACAATAAGCAAAGGATAATCAAAATGCGAAATACAATCTAGCCACAACGAGCCAGGTCAGACCACGTGGAAGCAGACCAGTCTGAATCTAATCGGTTTATGCTGAACCAAGCCAGTCATTTGTGTTCAGCACCTTAACAAACTGAAAAGTGGAACCAAACGGTTAGTGCCTGTATGTCAAGCGAATCCCAGACACTTAATCCCCAGACACTTCATCCCCAGACACTTCATCCTCAAAATGAAATTTCAACTCAAAAAATTATGAAGTGAATGAAAAATTTAATTCAAATTCAAATAATTATTTCATGTAAACATCAAAATAAGTTTGACAATTAAAATAATACTTAATTTCAACATCTATAACATTAGTTAAAGTTCATGTGAGCTATTAAAGTCAATGTTTTTCAACATTAAGATATGAAAAGTGTTGTTAATCAATATGACAGGTAAGCTAATGATCGAAAGTACAGAAGACGATCCATTGCCTCATATCGCTGTACAATGTTGCTGATTCTCATGGCCAATTCAGCGGACTTCTTCTTTGGACGTTTCTCTCTCCCGGCGCATGACTGTAGAACAGATGCCTTGTGTAGCTGACAATCCTTACGTAGACCATCAAGGAATGTCAACATTATTGGATGGTGACAGGAGAAGAGAGATTGGAGGGCGTGATGCCAACCCTCCACCGCCGATGACGTCCAGGTATTTGCTCCAAGTATCTGAAGGGAATAAAGCTGAAGCATAGTTATCCCCTCTACCGCGCAGTCTGCGACCACGTACATACGTATGCTCGAAGTAGGATAGAAGTTCCGGCATGCGATCATGTTGTGGCATTGACTCTGCAAGTATTTCGAAAGAATCAACAATGTCTTCTTCACGTACATAGGCAAGTGCTGGGAGGCATCTGACCATTCCACGGAGCTCGTCGTTTTCGTCATAGTCACTTCTCATACCCAATTCAGCGACTTTGCGTAATATCGCTTCACTTAAGTGAAAGTAACATCCCGTTTCTCTACACGACGGAAACTTGTCTCGAAAAGCGGTCATCGCAGCTTTCTCAAAGTCTGTTACTATAGTCTCTGGAGCTGCATTAGGTATTAGTTCTCTAATCGCATCCAAAAATCTATTGTAGGTTGCACTTGATTTGTCCTGAAGCAAGCAGTACAGCACTGGTGGAATCACTCCTTGCGCGCATTGAAAATGAATTGTGTAGAGTTGGTAGAATAAACTGGGGACAACTTTGAAAGTACCATCGGCGAACCAACGGTTGCTACGTCCAAACCAATGTAGTAATTGTCTATCACCGAAAACTAGAAGGAGTCGTATAATAGAAACTCCTTGTATAACGCTGGTACTTCAAACATTGCATCAGCAGGAAGAGGTGGCAAAGCTCCTCCAACATCTCTGTTTCTGAGTTACCACGCGACACATTTCTCTTATAATATTTCAAGTTCACAAAATAGCAGTTTTGAGTGTTGTGTTGCGATTTGGGGATGAAGTGTCTGGGGATGAAGTGTCTGGGGATTAAGTGTCTAGGGGATGAAGTGTCGGGGATGAAGTGTCGGGGATTAAGTGTCCGGGGATTAAGTGTCCGGTCACCATGTCAAGCGACGGTAAGGTGAAGGTGACTGGGTGAGCTAGCTGAATTGTTAAAAAATTTAAACCAATAGCAGAATAACCGTCAAGAAAATCAAGGCTGGGGAGGGAGATTACTTTGGAAAAGAAGCAAATAAAGCCAAGGCTGAAAAAGGAGAAAAATATATATCATTACACAATTAAAATGCCAGACTGGTGAAGTGAGGGGATTTGAACTCGAAATGTAATTTTGTCTCCAGGACAGTGAATTTGTAAGTTGTCTTTACCTTCCTTGATAAGTCCGGTCCTGGTGTGTGATGGTGGGTGCAGGTGAGTGGAAAGGGGGGGTGATGCAGCCTGGGTGGGCCTTGATTCGATGACGTGCTCCGAAGTCGATCATTGTGGGCCATATGGCGCCATACTAACTAAACGCCCCGTCATTTCTTTGTGTATGCCATGGTTGTCATGGAGATAAGGGACGGTGCAAGAAAAAATCGTTTGTGGGCAAGGATAGATAGTTATTTACCTTCTTAGGCTGGATGGTGAAGCGCAGACATGTACGACAGCACTTCCACACGCACTTATGTACACAAAAATAAACGCACGAAAATACACACGCGCGCACACACAAACAGGCGCGTTCACGCACAAAAGTAATAATACAGTTAAGTACAATTTCTTGCCTTTGAAATTAAAGCAACAAATTAAATTATTACTTGGAGAAGGATTAGCACGCGTATTTTTTTAAATGTGTGTGTGTGTGTGTGTGTGTGTGTGTGTGTGTGTGTGTGTGTGTGTGTGTGAAAGAGAGACAGAGAACAAGAGAGCTAGCTCTTACTTTTTATTGTCAAAGTCTGTCAGGAAGCCAGCATTGCCAGTCAATCCGCATTTTGTCTGTCTAGTACAGAACTATCATGACATGTCTGGTGTGCGATGAAGTCCAAGGACGCTGCCCAGATGCGTAGAAAGATTGCGTTGATAGCTGGTTCTTAATTTCATTGCTTTCGTCATAGTTGTATAACATGCATGCCACCGTTCAAGGTCGATCAGTGACAGAAGCATCTCCATGTGTTTACGTGAGAAGTGTGCTGCATACCTGATAACTATATATTATATATCTACTTGGAAATAAATATTTTTGGTGTTTTTGTCGTTCGTGGTGTACTCCATCGACTGAAATGATTTTGAAGAAAACGACGATTTAAATGATGATGGCGTAATAATGATGATACAAAATTTGATGTTATCAACTTTAAAAGTAAAACCCACTCAGCAATGCACGTGTATTTAGCATGCTCTCTACTAAACCATGTTTCCTTCATACATGTGTACATGCAGACATAAACACGCTCTCTCTCTCTCTCTCTCTCACACACACACACACACGAGCGCGCGTGTCCATCCAAACATAGCCTGATTTAGCAGTTTATACACGTGTTTGCTTTAAAAAAAAAAACAAAAAAACTGAGGGAGAAACAGATGTAATGGCCCAGAGCAGAATCTTCCAGCGTTTCATCAACTCTAAGGTGCAGTACTTGTCTGGAACTAAACATTACATGATGACCTAAGTAGAGACCCAACATGACTGATGTGTGTGTGTGTGTGTGTGTGTGTGTGTGTGTGTGTGTGTGTGTGTGTGTGTGTGTGTGTGTGTGGAGAGATAGTGTGTGTGTGTTTGCATGATTCCTAGCACATCTGCATGATTACACCTAAATGGTCCAGCAAACAAAGGCAAACTCTGTGAGAGCCGGCGAAATCAGACACATGCTAATTGCAATGAAATAATTCCAAGCGTCTAAATTATTTATTGCCGTCCTTGACAGTAGGAAATAATGCTACCCTCTGTCTTCCATGCACATCTAACTCTACAGAAACTGAAAACGCCATGCGGAAAATGTCCAGTTTCATTATGTGGTCATTTAGAAGCCCGTCGTGGCTATCTGTATAGTTTTAAACTAACTCTAATTAGTTCAAAAGCCGTGATGTCCTGCAGAGGGAAGAACCTTGCCTTTTTTCGCCCTCGGCAACAGGCCTCAGCGAGCACACCCACCACGCGTCCAGCCTGCTGATGACGTCACATAATGACGCAACTGATGTCCTTGACCCCTGCCCTCAATCCACCAATGCCCGCTGACCTAGCTTTTTCTCTCAGTTCACACCCGCGCCCCGCTGACCATTTACAAGGCGACCACGAGTGACGTTTGCCGGGGGTAAAAGCTGTCCACTACAGCTCCAGAGCTCCGTCAGTTGTGCTGCACGGCCGGCCAGGGGGGGGGGGGGGGCAAGATACAACTGCAGACCTCGAGATCCGTATGGTAAAGTAAGTAGCTCGTTGATAAATGTTATGATCCACTTAAGGAAATGTAAGTCACACTCTGACCACTGATATGATCTCTGTAAGGTAATGCAAGCAACTACTGAACGAACGTTATGATGTAGGTATGGTAACGCAAGTAATGAGTTGACAAGTGTAATGATCCACGTACGGGAATAATGGGATTGCATTCACTTCCTGAAAAAAATATTTTTTATAAATATGATAATGCAAACTACTGGATAAACGATATGATCTACTTGGGAAAAACCTGTCAGGTGTAATTTTTAATTGCTAGTTAAACATTTTTGTAAGCCGGCAGAAAACGGAAGACCTTCCACTGTCCTCGTTTTTTTTTCATTTAAAATTAGCGAGCAAGTTTTGGGGAAAGTTTAAATAGAGGATGGAGGAAGTGCTGTTTCCTGCTCTTCTGTTAACTTGCGGATACATATATACTCTCTCCCCCTCCCTCCCAACACCTATACACAACACGCGCATACACATTAGCGAGAGCGCGCACATCTTCATAAACAAAGATATGAAGACGTCTGTGCACAACGTGCCACTAATACATCATGTTTCCGTGGTAGCAAAATCTTCTGCAGCTCGAACGGTGGTCATAACCCTTCCTCCAGCCAATCGTGTTCTCGTGGATTACGAGCCTTGGCATCCTCTTTTCGTGCTGTTTGTCCCTTTCGTAAAAGTCGTCCCTTTCCTGTTCCGCCTGCATTTTTCTTCAGCGCCCTCCAGTGTTAGTGGGAAGAGAGTGACACCCTTGAATTGGTAAAGTTCGTTCCCTACCCCCCCCTTTTTTTTTTGAAGTCTTTGAGGGGTGGGGCAGAGGTGTTGCGTACCACCGTGTTCTCGGGGGGCAACGATTAGTGATGACAGTGTCCATCCCACAGACTCATAGAAGTATGTGGCTCATCCCCTTTCCCTATCACTGCTTTCCCCAAATCCCTCGTTTCCCTTCAGGTCTCAAATTCTGAGCTCGGTCGATTCAGGGATACGGTTTCCAAACGCATTCTCAATATTGCAGCTGGTTTTTGTTTCGGAAAATGATTGATGGCTGAATAAATACGAGCTGCCGATGAAATACGGTGGTCCCCAAGTTTCAGTCTGTAGATCCTGAAACGAATAAACTAGTGTCAAGGTAAGTGAAAGTACGGTCAGATTAATACAGCCTGGCTGTCGTTGCCTACTTCGAGACACGGTAGAGACTAACAAATAGGTTGGGGCCACTGATGTTTGAAGCAGGTAAGTTTTGCACACGTCTCTTCTCCACCCCATCCCATCTTCCCTACCCCAGGCAATGACGAAGACTGTGTCATGAACGACACTTGCGATGTTCAAAGGCTTTTCTGGAAGAGAGCTGAGGTCTTCTGTCTGGGTTTAGGAGTAAATACGTTGTATCATGAGCCATGCTGAGGCGCGTGAAAAAAAAAACAAACTTTGCGCTCGAGGTGGGCTTTTAAAGGTAGCCCCCCAAGGCTTAAAACACGGATGGCTGAAAGTAAGAAGCTCAAACAGTGACTTTTTGATTTTTATTACAGAACAAAGTTTACAGTGCTTGGTCACCCTAAAGGAAAAAATTTTCACTACAAGGAGCAGTTAAATAACAAATAGAAGTATACACTAGAAAACTAACAACAGCATAAAGTGATAAATAACAGAATTGATAGGAGGCAGATATGTAGGTGAAAATATCGAGTGGTAGACATCAAAGTAAAGCAAGAATTTAGACATAGAAAGCTAAAATGTCATAGTGACGGAAATCACGTGCTATCTGCCTAGATGATCTCTTTAGGCCTTTGGATTGTCTCATAAAATTATCAACTGCTAGAAAAATATCACAGTTGACTCACTGGAAAGATCACAACAACATTAGGGGCTATTTGTTGGGTGTCTAATAGCTACACCTAAACTTACGTTATACATTCCAGTACGCAGCCTTCTAGAAGTTCAAATCCAAGATGAAGATCCCACAGTGTGTCATAATGACACCGCTGCGGGTAGCGATAAAGCGACAACTGACTTCTCCTACCCTGCCTTTCGGTAACTGCGGAAGAGCGGGGTGGGGGTGGGGGCAAGTAGGATACAAGCTTCACACCCCAGATAAGAGAAGGTCGCGGAGCAGCTGCTTGTTCGTTCGACCATGAAACCCTGTCGGTGCTTTTGATGCGCTCGACAAACACCGCAAGAGGTTTTTAATCTGCTTCTCCCTCCCTCCACCGAGGGCGTGGAGCAGTCCCTCTTACTCCACAAAATACCCTTCTGTGCTTAGTGCTTGCTCCCGGGCCGCCGGGGGTGGGGCTAAGGGGGGGGGAGTGCTTACAGACCAGAGCTGCCTTGTGTCAGATCGGAGGCTTTGAAGGCGATGGTCTAACTTTTGTTTGATGAGTCTGTTTGCTGTCGGTGACGCTAATTCCTCCCCTTTTCTTCCTAACCGCTCAGGGCAAGTCGCGCTAAAGCTCTTATCACACGGTCTGATAACGTCGAATAAATAAAGTCGTCAAGGAATAATCTGACTTTTGCAATGAAAATTGTGTGAATTGTGTGAAGTGAGAAATTTTTTGCAAGCACTTTGTAAGCCGAAGTAGCAGTTAGACATAAAATCTGGTCTTCTTTTGAATGAACTCAAGCTATTTTTTTGTTGTTTTTTTTTAAAAGAAGAGGATTGGTCTATTTCCTTACTGCCCTAGGGTATTCATAGACCGGTTCTCTAGCGCAACGGTAAGCGCCAGTCATCAATATAATGAGGTTGATTGTCTGCGGATCAGCTCTCGTCTCGGCACGATGTTCTTTCTCTGCATGTGGCATCTGTTTACAGGGCTAGCAGCCTTGCTGTGATATAGCCTTAGTTGCTGGCTTGACCTAAAACCCCAATTCTCTCCCCCAGTCCCTCGGTAATTTATCTAGTTAAACGTTGTGAGACCGAATGGCTATCTGATCCAACATACTGTGCCTGAGAGCTGTAATAGAACTTGCCGAAGCCCCCTACACAGCCATTTGACCACTCCCAGTACCATACAGGCCAGAATGAAACACGAAGATCTTTGACACCTACCTCCTTTAGTTTTAAAATCAAAGCATTTCAAGAACTAAAACAGTTTAAGCAAAGGAAAGGCATGCAACCTTGACAGCTCCGTGACGCCATACAAGGGCCTGTGTGTGTGTGTGTGTGTGTGTGTGTGTGTGTGTGTGTGTGTGTGTGTGTGTGTGTAAATTTTCACATCTCCATGTTCGATAATTTCTGGCGTCTTGAAAGCTCTATCGCGATTAGCTCATGCTGTCTTTCCCTATTTCCGTCTGCACTTCTCAGCTGTTGGTAACTGGAGCAATATTTCTGTTTGTCATTGCGTTCAACGGCTGCTGTCATCCTCCTCCTCCAAGTCGCACCGAGTAGCTTGTCACCATGACGTCAGAGACACTGAAACCGAAGCCATCAACGTTCGACCCACGTGACACCGAGTGCTGTGTCTGCAGCCACGACTTCGTGGAGCCCAAGATCCTGCCGTGCGGCCACGTGCTGTGCCGACCGTGCATCATATCCTGTCTGGACTCCAGCAGCAGCAGCAGCAGCAGCATTGGCCAGGCGGACTGCCCGTTGTGCCGCCGCGCTATCGTAGACCCCGAAGAGCGGGCCTCGCGTGACTGGAAGGCGGTGGTCGATGCCCTGCCCACGGACTTTGCCATGGAGGCGCTGGTGGCCAGCGCGCGAGTGCTTTCGGGGAGTCGCACGTGCGGTGCGTGTGACGCGGAAGCCTCCTCGGTGTGTCTGCGCTGCTGGGACCTCATGTGCGTGCCTTGCGCGCGCGCGCACCGCGGCTTCTCGGCCACCCGCCACCACCCGGTGGAGAGCCTGACCTCCGTGACACCCGCCCGTCTGCTGTCCACGCGCCCGGCCTTCTGCAGCGGTGAAGGTCACGACGAGGAAGAAGGAAAAGGCCACGGCCTTGCCGTGGGGGCGGGGGCGGCGTCGCGCCTGTTCTGCGTTGCTCACTGCATGGCCCTCTGCACCGCCTGCGCTGTCGCAGACCACCGCGCATGTCCCGAAGTGCGGCGACTGGAAGAGGTGGCGAAGGCGACGGACCAGCAGCTGGTCGACCTGCCAGAAAAAATCGCCGCGGCGGAGAGCGAGCTGGACGGCGCGCTCCGCGATGTAGACGCATATTCGATGGAGGTGGACCGCAGCGAGGAGGCCGCGCTGGCGGAGCTGAATGAAGCCTTCGAGCAGCTTCACCAGCTGGTGGAGAAGGCTCGCGAAGACCTCAAGGGTTCGGCGCGCGGCGCGCATGGCAAGGTCAGGTCGGCGCTAGCCGAGGTCAAGACCCTGCTGGAAAGGCGCCGCCGCTCCGTGACGTCATACAAGGGCCTGCTGGCTCACGTGACTACCATAGCGCCCTGCCCCAGCCTCACAGAGGCCAAGGTGCGCCTGCACCGGAGCGTCAGCTCCCTCAACGTCTCCGCCGACGTGCAAAGAGCCAGGACCTTGCCGGCATTACCCAGGATGAAGGTTGACGCGGCTGTGATCAAAAGAGTTCAGGTGGAGCTGAAACACCTAGGATACCTGGAGGAAAGCCCTAAGGTAAGATTGACCTACCAGTGGAATTGCTTCGAAAGTGACTTTCGTCAACTTCATCGCATTAATTTTCTCGTATGTTCAATGGACGTAATTGTCTTGTTTCTGTATATAGTCTAGTATCGTCACGATCTGCAATGAAAACGGGAACAAAAAGGTTTTTTTTATACGCTGTAAAGTACTAGTGGGGTGCAGATTAAAGAAAAAAGATTTTGGGTCCCATTCCATTCTGGATTTACAAACATCATCAAAATAATATCTTGTATCATTAAAAAGAAAATTGCAATTTTCTATTCCCTCAACATTTTCAGCTCAATGTATCTTATCTCCTGTTACTGATGCGTGACTTATCGTGACACTCGTGTATTTGAGACGCAAGAAATGTATCTCAGAAGGATTAATTTAACAAAGAATGAAGTAGGAGGCAATAGTACACACGCCCCAACATCTCATCAAACATCTATTATCGAGAGACTATTGTTGGCTTCAAGGGAGGAAGGGGAGCGGAAGCAAATTGTTTCGTGTATTTCTACCATAGAAAGATATAAGCAGTATCTCTAAATATACTAGTGTGACGTGCAGAGGTGGGTCGAGATATCAGGTCCATTGCTTAGCGCTGATGCACTGCGCATGTACAGGAACCAGATCTCGTGTTTCACGAGAATCGCGGGATCAACGTCTTGCTGACAGAGGACCGGAAGACAGCGGAGAGGATGGCGCCTGAAAATAATCCTGGACAAGGGCTGATCGTGTCACGTGATGCTATGGAGGCGAACGTGTTGTACGAGGCAGGCGACTTTTTTTCTTTTCTTTTTCGTCAGTCGTTAAATCGCTTTATTAATTCTGGATGCACAATGTATTTTCAGAGTGTACTAATTTAGTTACTTTACATATTCTTTGCGGGAAAACGTGGTTTGTTGTTTTGCGTATTTAAAACACGCGATGTTCTGATGACACAAAGTGCTTGGCATGAGATTCTGAAGTCCCGTTTATCACGAAGCGCAATTTGAAAAAAAAAAAATCGGAATTCACCTCACAGGTGCGTGTTGACCGGATGACTGACAGCTGGAAATACACTCTGCGGGTAGGTGTGTCGGGGACGCGGCCGGCTCACATGGTGATGGCGTACTGGTATGAAGACTTTGACGATTACGTCATCATCTGCCACTGCTCATTGTTTGATCACGGTGAAATGGTGGGTTTGTTTGTCGAACTCATGCTAACTCTTGCGTGTATTTAAAGGCCTATTCTCACGCTGCAATATACCGCACTTTGCAGCGTTTGTAGGCCCTGCTAGGACCTTTCCGAGTTTTGCACACGGCTGGGTGGGGGCTTTGCATCAAGGTTTTTCACGGATAGGACGCGATTCTATTTTCTTGCATAGTCTGGCCTACATTACATGGCTGTAGCCAATCGGAATGCTTGAACACAGTCGCCTCCCTTTTACCTCCAAATCAGAAAATGGCGATGTGGTCAGAGGAAAATGTACGAATATTTGATGTGGCAAAACTACCTGTGTCTGTTCGACACTGCCAATCCAGAGTATCTCAACCGAGATAAGGCCAAGAATGCCTGAATTTAAATTGTTCGTGCTCTGGGCAGCCTCGATCAGATATAAAAGTTCTTCAAACATTGCAGACGACATTCGCAAAAAGCGCCTGGATTCTCTCGAGTCTTCCGAAGATATTTCTTTTAGAGGACATGAAAATAAGGCATCGAAGCGACTCCTTGGCGCTACCCACGCCTCACTCACATCTTTTTCTTCTTCTTTTCTCTCTCGCTACTTCATCAGACAATATTATTAACGTAACAGCAGTAGCTTCCGAAAGTATCTGATTGTCTGCCATTTTGTCGACTACCCACAATGCGCTGCGCGGATGACGTCACCTCGCAGGACACTAGCGAGTGAACTTGCTACATGAGAGTAGAACGGGGCTGCAACGCTGCCTAGCAGGCAAAATCTTGCACGCGCAAACCCTGAAAACATTGTAGCGTGAGAATAGGCCTTAATGTATTGAATATTCGTTCGACTTTATCACTCATTCGTTCATTGTACTTTTCTTCCTTACTTTTCCAACCCGCATTTCCAATTTCTGTACTCTTATTAAAAACCTCTTAGCATGGACTGCAAAATACAGCACACCATTGCTCATGACCACAGGTTGAGACTGACTACGGCAAAGCGTTGGAGACCTTACGTGTGGGTAGCCGGGTGGGCTTGCTGCTAGACGGCTGCGGCAACCTTCACCTGTACATCGACGGCCATGACCAAGGTGTGGCCAAGCACCACGTCCCACACCCTTGTTACGCCCTCTTCGACATCCGCAACCGAGTGACCAAGGTGAGGGGTGAACTACCGGATATATTCTCCGGCTATTGATATTAACAGAGTTGGAAGTTGTGGTCAGATGTATAAACTTCATGGTTTCCTTATTCCCTAGTAGAGGTTGAGGAGTGCGATAAATTATAAAGTTGATGTTGACTCTTGTTTTATGTAAACGTGCTTCCAACGTGTTCAAAGTGTCGAATGTTGGAAAATGTGCCTTAACCATCTTTACTGAATTCCCTCCAAAAGTTTTTTTTTCAGTTTAAACTTTTCTTAGTAACCTGTTATGATGAAATGCTTCAGGAGAGAATTCTTGTAATTAGCTTGAAGTTGGATCATTCATGCGAATTTATTCATGAAAAAATTGCATCAGAAACAAATCGAACTGTAATGTGATTTTGAGACGCAGTTATTGTTGAATTTCAATCTGATTTACGAACTTGGTCGTGTTGCAGGTGACTGCTTTGCCTTCTCGAAGACTGCCATGAGAAATCAAGAAGTCTGTGGATTTTCTGCACACGAACTGGATTACATTGCTTCCTACCAACTCTCTAGAAGTCTTTCACCTATTGATTTCAAGATGCCCAACTTTGACCCATCAGCTTGATGTTTGGTTTAATGAAACTTTAGTTCCGCTTAACACATATTATGCCAAAGCCAGTTTTCGAAGACAGCCTGTCTTGGGGTGCGCACACCTGATCAGCCTGCTCCCCATCCCTATACCGTTGCTTTCTTGACCGGTTATCACAAGCGGATCTTCACTGACAACAAAGTGTCTGTCACGACTGTGTCACACATTGGAACGTTTTCTCATTGTTTTTTTTTTTAAAATGTAACCAGTAGTCTTGTGTTGAAACTTTTTTTCTACAGTCTATAAAAACGAAAGATGGAATTAAGTCGCAGGTGAGCGAGCGAGCCGACGAGTGAATGTTAGAAAAAAACTTGAGCGAGCGAATGGGTGGGTGGGGATGAATTGGTGTAAGAGCGAGTGTGGGAAATGAGCGAGCGAGCGAATGAGTAAAAACGACAGCGAACGACAGATTTAAGCTGTGGGTGAGCGAGTGTTCTTATCCTTCATGACTGAGTCCCTGTCTGTGTAAATTCAGTCAATACATCTGTGTGAATTATGCAAAAGTTAGTTGGAATGACTTCTGTCTTCTGTGATTCTGCTGTCGACAGCCAGCCAGCCGGTCAGAAAGAAACCTTTTATGGATAGACTGCGGGGACATACAAAGACAAGTTTAAATGATCTGGTGGCTGATGTAAGAACATTTAGAAACAACAAAGAAACAAAAGAAATACTAGACCAACAGATGAAAGGGTGGGAGAGAGGAAAGCTCTGTGTGAATGCAGATCACGTGATGTCATTATCTATTCTGTAACTGGATTGTTTTCATGCTTTGGTAATTAAGTAAATAACTGAAAAGGACGTTTTCTATAACTGAATTGCAAGTTGTCCATGTAAACAGCATACAGGGTATTACTGTAAATTACTTTCAAAATATCTTGTGTAACTTATAATGGTATTAATGTGTGCTACAAGATGTCTCCATTAACCCTTTACTACGACTTTATTGATGAACAGCAGAATGTCTTGGATTGAAAATACATTAAAATCAAGACTGGCGAGTCAGATCTGCTTGGCTGGGTGCTCCCTACAAAAATGTCACATCACCTAAAGCAAGAATCGTTAATAATGCATTTGACATTACCACTCCTGGGCTATTATTAAAATCTCTCTCTGAGCTTGTCATGGATGTGATTTCAGTGTTTCACTCTAAATAATGGAAGAAAAATATAAATTATTAAATTGTTCACACAGCCACATGATGCAACCGAAGAAGAAGTCAACCTATCAATGAACTTTCTTTTTAATTCTCCATTTCATGTTCATCCACTCCGGCATTTTGAAATGTGAAGTGTTTGCAACTGTTCATTTATCAAACTCTTACGGGCACGTGAACGAACGCATACAAAAACACATGTGCGAGCAGACACACATACCCGATATACTTGCTCTCACCCTCTTTCACACACGCACACACACACGAAGATAAACATTGTCAAAAAATTGTCAACTTTTTGTAGGCGTTCCGTTTCTGCTGGTGTTTCTCCAAAGCACTAGACGATGACTGCAAGGTGGACAGGTACGCCTCCTGCTCGGCCAGCCTACCCCTCAGCTGAGCGGCCATGCCTCGGTCCCTACACACACACACACGCCAAATGCACAGTCTGGTAACTGAAAAATCGGGAGATTACTGTCTTATCCTTAACAGACATGGGAAAACATTTATCTCCCCTGCATCACAAATTCCCCTAGCCCTCACCCTCCATGTTGGCGCGGGAATGGCGCCGCTCCAGTCTCTCGCGACAACACTTTTATCATTACTACTGCTATCAGCTTACTGCTACTACTATAAGCCTCGTGACCACTCGACATCCTTACGCGCATTTGTACATTCCGGCTCAGGCGATCGCTAATGATAGTCGGGTTTATGTTCTTCCGGTGGCAGCATACCTGTTCTCGTTCCTGGCCAGGGCTTCGCGCAGCCTGCTCAGTGACCTCTCCACGTTACGGATCTCCTCGTGGGTTTTGAGCACCTGCAACATCACACAGACATTATTGTACATCATACACCACACACTGCTAGTTCGCAAAGACAAAACCATACTGCAGATACGGGTATTTCAGCGTTGCACGGAAACAACGTACTATACAAAGTACCCTCTGCTTCCCATCACCCCCACCACCGCAGAGAGCCAGCACGGGCCCCGGGGCAGACGACTCTCCGGGCCCCTTGTAATTGTAAATTCTTTTCCCAGTATATAATAATATGCTTACAATTCGATTGTCAAGATCTACATTTCATTCAGTAACGTAATATAGACTACAAACATCAGGACGAGCGCACTAGGATCGACATCACTACTTGAACATAGAGTTGTTTACACGTGAGTGGTTAGTAAATGAAAACTTGTAGCACACCGCTCCGTATAAAACAAAACTCCACAGAGAGGAATTTTACGTCAACCTTTCTTCAAAAGAAAAAGGTAAGAAAAAGAAGGAGGAAAAAAAATCCACTGACCAAGGCCGGAACCCCTTCACAGCCGCGGGCCCGAGTACACCAGACCCACCTGTCCCCCCCCCCACTCTCGTCAGGCCTGTGTACAAGTGTCCTATCGTGTGTCCCAAGACGAGGATTAGAGCCCTTGAACCTTACGACCCTCAATGCAGTGGCGAACCAACGCAAAACCTATCACCCACTGCGCTACCAGACCTGCAGCAATCAGACCACCCCGCTACTCTATCAACGTCTGCCGACAAATATTGACAGCACTGACTCAACTTGATGATTTTTTTTTAAGTCTTGGTTTTCAACTTTGACATCAGACCGTCTTCTCCACCCCTTTACCTCCTCCCTCCCACAACTTTTCCTTTTCCTACCGAGCTGGGAGACGATCACTAAAGACAGCTTACCTGTTGTACTCAAAGTCGTTAGGCCACGCCAGCGCAATGAAAAACGCAATCATTTTTTTGAATGCCGAAATTATTTTCATCAGTTTCTTTTTTACCTCACTGGGGAATAGCGATTCACCGCGTAATTCTGACCACTATTCCATTAATGTGAATTTTTCAAAGGTCGAAGGTGTTATGACGACTATAGTTGCACTGCACGCAGGTACCAGGGTGTCAAATACAGATCTTAAATTTTAACACCTCGTTTTTTCCCCTTTGGTCTGGAAGGTTTCGTGTTTTATTTAATTTTTAGTTCTGATGTAAAATGGAGGAGTGTATATCTAAGTTAGATGTAAAATTTAGCGGCGTGGTTTTGGTTAGGATTAGTGTTTGATGAAGCGGAAATTAAAAGATGGCATGCGTATGTGTGGCCCAACTCAGTAGGAAAGGCAGTTACCTCCCTTCTCCTGTTACCAGCCCCACCTCTCTCTCTCGTTATGACGTCAATACCTGGACGTTAATGTCTCTGTCGCTCTTTTTATGCAGCTCGTGCTCGCTGATATGGCGTCTTTCGGAAGTCGAGTTGTGTCCCCTTGATGAGTCACGCTCTGGCTCTCCTCCTGTCCCCAAACTCGACACGTCACCTGCAGCAATGAATGAGTTCAATGACGACTCTGAATGTAATTTCAGTACAAAATAACTAAAATTTTGAAAAAATATTTAATTTTGTTTCTGAAAGCAGCATTAACACATCGATTTCTTTTGCTGTCAGCAGTTGTATATCAAAGATTATTTCTTCACCGTTCCTTTGAATCTTTTTCTTTTTTCTGAATTCTTTCCCCCCCCCCCCCCGAGACCATCTGTAAAAGGCTGACTGCTCTTCGTAAAACCGAGCAACAGCAGTTATCTCTTACCAAGTTTGTAACTTGGCCCCTTAAAAGTAAGAATGATTGTGTGTGTGAGGAAGACAGCACACTAGATTTCTGTCTACAGATCCAGTATAATGTCTTTTATAGCAGGCATAACGGCCTTTAAACCAAGGAGAGAGAGAGAGAGTGTGTGTAGGGGGGGGGGAGGGAGTAACGATGAGCAGCGAGTCCCATAAATAGGTGCCACATGTAGAGAAAAAAAAAACCCAGCGTGTCCGAGACGAGATCTGAACCCAGGACAGCCAGTCCTCACTGGACTGGTGACAAGTGATAACTGCAGCGCCATCGGACCGCACAATGGCAACTTGCTCAAAACATTTACTAATTTTTAACACTTTAAAGGCTTAAATATATTTTGATATTTTGATAATCAGTTTTATAGAAACAATGCACATCACAACTTTAGAAATTGTTTTAAATAAAGCTGTTTAAGCCAGACTTCTGTCCCAGTCAGCATTGTTTTGGTCTACGCCTGCGCATAGCATCTAAACGGCATAGGAAGGATGCTAAAAAAATTTCTATATTTGATTTTTTAGAACAGTCTGAAATCTTGTTGTGCAAATAGCCTCTGGCCTTTAGACAGAAAGAAAAAAAGGAGAGAGAAGGAGACAGAGAGAGAACACGAATATACTAAAGAGAGAGAGAAAAAAAATAGATGAGTAGACGATCGCGGTATGTTTTTCATGATCTCCATCTATTAACTCTGCTGATTCCGTGTCTGTTGACTCGCGCAGGGTAGCTCCTGAAAGCACGAAGCAGAACGTAAGTACCGAACGTACTGTGTGGGACTGTTCACCCTCCCCTGTCTAACCCCCTCTCTCTTCTTTTATATTTCTTATCTCTTTTTGACACTTTCATCTATCGTCTGTCTTCTTGTCCCTTTTTATTCTTTTCTTTATTTATTCATGTATCTTTTTCTTTCGTTTTTTTTTGTCTTTCGCGTTCGTTTCTTTCATCTTTTTCCATCCTTTCCTTTTTTTTAAAAATCCTGTTGGCGTTCTTGCACACTGCGTCAATGCTTCAGTTTTGTTTTCACAAACAAGATCGACACATCTTGACAAACGTTACGCCTCTATGGGTCTCTTTCAGTGGAAGCAAGTAAGTTGAATGACCGTGTTTACACCCGGTGTGTTGATGTTTTCGCGTTTTCTGACTAAAGCGAAACTCGCAAAACCTGTTTTTAAACATCGGGGACAGACGAGTTGCAACCACTGACGCCAACGCTGAGCCCAGCTGACGTGGCTATAATCTGGTCGCGATAATAGCCGTTCAGAAAACAGTTCGCACTGTTAGCTTCTGTTTTGTTGCGCATAGGTACTAAACAGAGGAGCAAGAAAATATCATACAATAACGTTTAAATGGAAAAAGCCATTACTATGTTCTCTCTCTCTCTCTCTCTCTCTCTCTGTGTGTGTGTGTGTGTGTGTGTGTGTGTGTGTGTGTGTGTGTGTGTGTGTGGCGGGAGAATTGGTGTAATTATGAGGCAGTGCTTGTCAAGAAAGTATGGATCTAACTTAAAAACTGGAAGAAGACGATAAAGGAAGTAATGGCGTTTACTTGTCCGAGGTGAGAGTCCAGACCTTGACATTTCAACTTAACACACTTTGACTTTGAAATGCTAGCTTACAGATTCTGGCATCTCAGTCTACAGGCTGCAAACACAAAGATGTTGACACACACCAAGACGCAGACTTTGAGAAAACATGGCATTGGGCGCAAAGTTTCAGTTTGGCCTGTACAAGCGAGGGACAAGATTAGGCAGACTGCATTATCGATGGAGGATAGCATGCCAAAAACACGTGGCAGTCACTTCGTCAGAACCAACTCTACGTGGAACTGCGCAAGCTGGGCACCACGCCCGACTGCTACGACTACTGCTAATGACGGTGACATAGGACATAATGAACTCTTTATTTCCCAGCGTTGGGAGGGACAGGAGAGGGACAAGAGTTAAATGGAAGGAGAGCCGCTGGTCACCTCAGGATGTGCGCGAGGAACATTTCACCGTCCTATCGCTCAGGGTGACCAAGACGAAACGGGCGGGTGTAGATGGTATGAGGTGTCTCGACGACCAGGCTGTCGCGAACCGTGAAGTCAGTTCCAGCCTACGGCCAACACACACACACACACACACACACACACACACACACACACACACACACACACACACACACATGAGAGAGAACTCGCGGTGAACTTCGATCGATTGCTACTGCACTTTGCACTCAACTCCCGCACTGAGAATGTCCCTCTCTCGCCGGCTGCGCATGCTCACGTGGTGTGTGTCTGTGAGGGACAGTGTGGCGTCGCTCGTGCTGTTCTTCACTACTTCGCCCCTAGGCTTGTGTACCTGTCAGCGCGCGTATACGCATGTGTGTGTGTGTGTGTGTGTGTGTGTGTGTGTGTGTGTGTGTGTGGGTGTGCGTGCGCGCTTGCTTGCTTGCTTGTTTTCACCTTAGACAAAAACGGAGAGAAGAAATTGAAAGAAAGAAATATGGTAAGATGCACGGCACAGCAGTATAAAGATAAGCAGGATTAAACACGTGAAAGCGCGAACGGCCCTCACATCTGGTGGGCACGCGGGGTCTTCGGAGGGCCACTATTGACTGAACGGCGCCCAGCATCTGGGAGTCACTGCCAGGTGTCGCTGCTCAACAGCGGGACAAGGAGGATCAGAGAAACAGGATGAATCGGAGAGAAATAAACAAAGGGGCCTGAACAAAAGTCAACGTGTTCTACCGTAAAGATCTCTTTAAAAACGGTGTCGCGATCTCCGCAGAGTTGCTCTCAGGAACACTACTCAGGAACTCTGAGAAAGCTGGTTTCAGGATCTCGAGAAGTCTGGTGTCTGGATTTCTGTAGAGTTGGCATTAGTATCTTTACAACAGTCGTATCAATACCACAAGGGTGGTGTCGAGATCTACACAGAGTCAGGATTTGCACAGAGTTGAGGTCAGGTTCTATACAAAGCTGATTTCAGGATTTATACAGAACTGATGTTTATATATATATATAATGCTGGTTCTAGGATTCGCAGACAGTCAAACAAGAATCTTAACAAGGCTGGCACTTTTCGAGTCCTTGCTGTGAAAAATGTGTGTGCGTGGGCCTGTCAATTAGTGAGTGTGTCAGGAAGGTGTGTGTGTGTGTGTGTGTGCGTGCGTATACGTGTCTGAGTGCGTGAACCGACTTTAACATAAGGGCGCCATGACACACAAACACTCAAGAGTGTGGGAGAAGATATTGTGTGTGTGGGTGGGTGGGGGAGGGCGTGGGAGGAAGGAATGAACGAAGTCTCTATCGTCCAAGTGAGATCGCCCTCGACTAACCCCCGTTTCGCGTTGGCAAGCTAAATCCTGACTCTCTATTTGCCCAAGGGAATGAAAAGCACACGGACATGCACGGCATGTTTGGCAAGCAAGAATCAACTTGCGGCTAGCAAGCCATTTTCAACGGTTAATCATAGTTTAGAAAAAAAACTATACAGAAAGAAAGGGCGATCACCTAGATGGGAAGAGTGTATAGCGTTGATAAGCTTCTATCTAACATGGGTTGCTATAGGAAAGGGTTCTAGCAACGAAACACTTTCAAAATCCCCTCCTCTGTACTCACAATCCAATTATTTGATAATTCACCCCTTTTTCCTCCCAAAACAGGCACCTCCGCGCGCACGCGTTAGCAGGTTGAATGTGTTTATTCCTCCGGAGATGTAGGCTCTACGACTTCGCCATTCGCCAGACATCGTCCCTCGACAATGGCAAGTCTTTGGCTTCCCTTCTGCTTGGCTTGCTGCACACACACACACACACACACACACACACACACACACACACACACACACACACACACACACACACACACACACACACACACACACACTATACGAAAGGAGGAAGAGCGAAAAGAGGAACCGAAAAATTGCAACCTTAAATTTTGACGTAAAACTCAGGACGGACCAAAAATAAACTCGCCCAAGAGGCCCTGCATGTCGCTAGGCGGCGCTGTAGCGTAACGGCCCCAGAGCACACTTCGTGTCAAGCCTTACAGAGCAGCTGTATAAGCCTTAAAGAGAGTGTAAGCCTTATAGAAAGTGTAAGACATAATCCTTAAATGATGTCATTTTATAATGCGCTAGTTTCCACATCGCAGAGATACGCTCAATCCTTAAAGAGAGGGTGATCCTTATAGAAAGCCTTATAAGCCATTTAGAGAGTAACGACTCCTTGCGCACCATCAAATCGGATGTTGGGTGCTGACGTCGCTATTCAAGTTTGGAACTCTCGTCCTGCCGCTTGGGGAAAAAAAAAGAAAAGAAAAGTAACCACCTTGGAACAACAGGTAAACGCGGGCAGGAGGGGTAATCATTCCGCTTGAAGACAAGGTCTCGTCTTGAAGCCATTTCAGAACGCCAGTTAACCCCACATTTGCCATACGGTTGTCGCGTGCGCCACGTCCACAGGCGACTGAGGGCCGGGCGCAAAGTTGCGCTAGCTGCATTCCAGGCTTATCAATCAGTTAGAATGCCGATAAAATATTAGCAATACAGCAAACTGGTAGTAAGGCACCCCCCTTTATCTTCCGCCTCGATCTTACTCTGCCTGCTTGTACATCCAAAGACAGTGATGCAGAGATACGGACGTACGACCCCCCTCCCTCACAAATTCTGACTACTGCGGTCACCAACCACTCCCCGGCCTTCACACAAGAAAATACTAAAAAGTGACAAAGAGAGAAAGAGCGAATAAGAAAGAGAAAGACCGAGCAAACAAATACGCGATGAGGAAGGAAAGAAAAAGTTGAGAGGAAGAGGACGAAGAAGGTGATCCAAGCTGATGCAGCCATCACTGTCTTGACGCTGTGCTCTATGATAATGATACCACCTCCACACAAACAATGAATTATTCAAGAACATCTTTCACTGACATTTAGCCAAGCCGCCAAGGGCGGTAATACAACGATGCTGACATCATTCAGCCAGATTCACACTGTACAAACCAGATGAATGAAACACCCGAGAAACACCCGCCACACCTCCACCAATAATTCTGTGCTTTAGGAAGTTTTGCGGAAAGTATTGCACCGGAAATTAAATAAGTTGCTCGTTGAAGCCAGTCAAAACTAGCTCCTGGTTTAAAAGTTAGTGTTGCACTATGTGAGGCAGCCTTCAAGGCCTCGAACACGTCGACGATGTTCCGGTACTCACCGCTTCCTCCACGGCGTCGACTACAGTTGTGGGCGTCAGTTCCACCCTTCACTGACCGCGCGCGCGCGCGCGCACACACACACACACTTTCTCCAAGCTTACACGTCAACAAGCACCGTGCATAAACCAAATCGTTTGATCTCGTTCGCGTCCATAAATAAGTGAGAGAGAAAAAGTGAAAGACATTCATGTTCTTCATTACCATTCACCGAGACATAAACAGATGACGGTCATAACGAGGACAGACCGCAAACGGGGGCGAAGATGTGTGCACGATAAAAAAAAAAAAATAAATACGCATGCTGTTAAAGAAAAAGTTGACGTGTGTCGTAAAAAAGGATGAGGGTTGTTTAAGTGCTGTGACTCTTACCTCCTCTTTTTTCTATTTGCAAATCTTTTCCCGTCATTTTTGTGTGGGTTCTTATAAAGCGTTTGCTATACAATTTAATCTAGAAATTTATTTTATCATATGTGTGTGTGTGTGTGTGTGTGTGTGTGTGTGTGTGTGTGTGTGTGTATTTGAGAGAGAGAGAGAGATGGACGCCTGTGGTCGCCTGTACATGGGCATTCACTTCTATAATTTATTTATTATGACTATAAGTATTGTTTACCGTAAGTAAAAATAAATCTTGTTTTGAAGTTTCTCCGTATATCTGCGCATTCACTAACTCTAGTTCATTCGTTATGAACATCAAAATCGTTTAACTGCATATAAAAAGTTCCTCCTCTACCCCTCCCCTCACACACAAGCAAACCTACACACCTTTCGCTACTTTTCAATTAATCAAGCTATCACGTGCTGCATGCTATACAAAAAATCACGCAAGACATGTGGGGAAAAAGAAAGGCCATCAACTCGCCTCAAGTCCTACGTAAATTATCGCCCTTTTCTCCCCACCCCACCCCGCTCGGCGTGACGCTAATTCTTCTCTCATGATGAGTGCCGACGTTTTCGTGAACTTGACTGTCGACGTATGAAAAAACTCAGGTGAGCGGCGGCAGTGGCGCCAGCCAGCGGGTGACTTCAATACAATCATTATCCACACACACACTTTCTCTCTCGCGTGCAAAAATACGCGAGCAAGCATACTCACGCACGCACCAATGTGCATGCACATTTCTGCGTGTGCTGACTGTGTGTGTGGATAGGTTTTATTAGTGAACGCCTTCGTGCGAGGGTAGGCAGAGAGTGGGTGGGTTGTAGACAAAACTACAGGCACATAATACCCCCCCTCCAAAAAACAAAGCAAAACAAAATAATCTCATAGCGCAGAAGGCCAGAGGCAGTACTATAATCCAATTTAACACACCAGCTCGTGACGATAATGAATCATCATCATCATCATCATCATCATCATCATCATCATCATCATCATCATCATCATCATCATCATCATCAAAACAACGCAACTATCATTCAAGATGTGTAAAAGAGCCTTTCTTGCGATTTTGGTGTCTATATATGTGTGTGTGTGTGTGTGTGCTGGTGGGCAAGGGACGAAATTAAACAATGAGCCCTATATATGTTGACGCACTCTTGCCCCGTGCGACCTCTCGTCCTCCGTGCGCCAGCCTGTGACACCTGGCTGTGACAGGTATAACGCAGGTAAGACAGTGACGAAAAAAAGATGAAGACGCATGTGATTTGTATAAGCGCCTGCGGATGTCTCCTCCTTTTTTGTTTTTTTTTCTTTTGTTTAAATTCAGCAGTGTCGCCGTGCACACGATCCTAGCGCACCGGGACACGCCACTGCTGCGGACTGTGCATCATTTTTCAAGCGTCTTTCAAGTCTAAGCCGCCAGGGGGCTGTAGATGTGCTGCAAGTGTGCGTGGGTGCGTGCGTTTTGCTGCACATCACCCTGCTCCATTGCCGCAGGCGGTTGTTAAGTATGTTTGTCTGATGAAGAGGCCCACAGGCTCCTGCATTATATTTTATACATGGGGTGGCCTGTCACAGATCGATGCCGCCATGACACACTAGTTGCGATGACTCTGTCTCTCTCTCTCACACACCCCTACGCACGTGCGCACCCAATTGCATATGCACATGCACTCATTTGAACCTACACACACATGAACACACGAGAAGAAACATCTACGACTTTCACAGTCACTCACGTTCTAACATGCACTCACAAGCACAATAAGAGAAGATTTATATTATCATGTAAGCTATAATTTAAAGGGTGGATGGAGGGGGTTGCCCCATTTTGCTTACCTCAGCAAATCTCAGTTTCGACGCGATCGGGACTCAAAGCTTGGGGGCCACCACAAACATAACAGTTTTTTTTTTTTTAATCAGAACGTATCAAAGCCACTGCCACCCCCGGGTAGCATCCCCTCCCCCGCCCCTAACCTCCCCAACTCTCTCAAGGTGAACTGGTCGCGCTGGTTTCGCAACACTACTAGCATCCGAGCGAGAACGCTGCTGTGGAGTGTGTGTGTGTGTGTGCAGGGCCGAGCGGCGAGCGAAATTTCTCGGTCCCGCGCCCGCGCGCAGCTCACAATGAGACTTGCGAGACTTCGCCGAGGGTGGGGAAGGAAGAAAGCGGTGTCCCCCCCTCCCTCCTCCCTCAACCGAGAAATCCCGCGCCATGGCCGACGACTGGCGCTCGCCTCCGAAGCCGCTGTGCCCGGAGAGTAGACGAGGCAATCGATGTGGATGATTACCAAGCTGTTTCGTCCTGTGGTCCGGCTCCACCGCGGAGGGCGGCGACTGCCTGCCTAGTAGGTCAGTATACAAGTTTTTTTACCAGTCACACCCAGGGTGGATTGTTTGCTTGCTTGGGGGCTGGGTATGGGATGAGAGTCGCTTTCCTGTTTGGGACGGGTCGCTAGGGGTGGATGTTGTGCTGGAGGACTGATAGTTGTGTGCCTGTGTGGGCCAAGGTCCTGTCTCTGGATGTAGAATGGTTTGTTTTCATCGCTGCGAGGACAGGCTTGTCGGCATGTCAGATGTAGGTGTCTGCGTTCTCTCTTCCTATCTCTGTCAGCCGCTCTCTTGCCTGTGTCGCCCGACGCGGGTATGTGCAGTATGAATAACGACACACTGCAGGGCTGTCCTTGAACGCGACACACAGGTGCACGCTGAGGTGGTAGCACCCGGATGTAGCTGCTACACGGTGCATTCAAATCTTCGTTTCGTTTAAGCGCCAGTGACACCTGAAAGATGCACCTGGCCGTGAATGTGCGTCGTCATGTCTACCAGACACAGCCTATTGATCACGTGCCCACAGACTCGTGAACACCAGCACCACAACACCAGAACGTCTGCCGACTCTCCAGTTCTCTCTCTCTCTGTAGCTAGCTATACTTCTGCATTCACAACAACACTCTGTATTTCTATTCATCTCGCGTGTCTCTTCCGTTCTGTCTTTCTTTGTCTTTTGCTACATTCTCTCCTCTATAATTTTCTGCCTCTTTCTCACAGTCTCTTCACTTTTCCTCATCTCTTTCTCTCTTGCCGCCCACTAATATTCTCAGTGCATACGTATCCACTCGACATAGTTTGTGTATGTGTGACAGACAGACAGACAGACAGACAGACAGACAGACAGACAGACAGACAGAGCAAAAGAATACAGTATAACGAAAACATGCTGAGTCAGCTCAATTTCCGTCATCGGTGGCATGACATTTTCACGCCCGCCTCAAAAGTGCTTCTGGCTGTAAGCTTTAACCTGCTGCATATATCTATATATACTTTTTTTTTACTTATTTATTTTTTGTGGTAAAACCTCCCAGAGCAAGGCAAGAGCACGGCTCGCCTGACTGCGGCGGTGGTGTCTGGTAGCGCAAAAGGAATATATTTACAACACTTCACTCCACTGTCACACTGACACCCACGGGTTGGGATGGTGGTGGGCGCGGGGGGTAAAAATCGAAGGTCAGTGCACCGCACGGTCCTCTACAATTACGGTTGTGATGTCACCGCTAGAATTTACAGCGAGAGAGAAAGAGAGAGGAGGGAGAAAGGAGGAGCGAGGGAAAGAGAGGTGGGGGAGGGGGACAAAGAGAGAGACAAAGACCATAGAGCTAGAGACATCGAAATACAGAAGCAGGTACATATCGGCACAGAAAAAGAAGACTGAGACTGAGATCACAGACACAGCTAGAGACAGCGAAATACAGCAGCAAGTACATTCAGGTACAGAGAGACTGAGACAGAAACAGAGACCACAAAGAGCCAGATATGTGTATATATATACACAGCAGCAGCAGATACATATAGGCACAGAGAGACTCGGACAGAAACAGAGACGCCTAAAGGCTCCCCGGACCCACGCCTCTCTCTCTCTCACACACACACATTCACACATTCATGGCTCATACTGTTGCCATTAACTTCTGCTGCGCCATCGAAGAAATTGATTCGGCAATCACCTCTTGTGTTCTCCCCAATCTCTGTCTCTTTGATGTGACCCCATCAATCGCCCTATTAAACCGTGAATAGCTGCTGTCTCAACGTTGTTGTTACAATCTTGCGAGAATATATATATATATATTATACAGTGTAAAATTATAAGAAAGAGAGAGAGAGAGGTAGAGTGTGTGCGTGTGTGTGAGAGAGAAAGAATGTCGACTGATCATAACGTAGATTTACAAAGGCGTTTACGAGTCCATCTTGTGTGGAAATGTATCCTCTATCATTGTGTACGAGGCTGGATGTAAGAGCACAGAGGTGCAGTGCGCCGTTGAAAGAGAGATGGGGGAGAAAGACTAAAGCGTCTGGGGATGTCCACATTCTTGCGTCTTATATCGTCTGCAAAAATCAGACCTTGACCCTAAAGACGTCATCAACGGCTGTCACTTCCTGTTACTTCCCCTGATGCTGCACATGCGCACTGCTCGACAATTAGCCGCACACGAGTATCACTAGCGCACTTGCTAATGGGCGACTCTCGGATGGCGCACGCAACGACCCGGCAGGTGCGCATTTCAATCAAAGCTCCCTTATTGTCAGAGCTAGGCGCTCCGGTGGCGCAACGGTTAGCGCCTGTCACCAATACAGTGGAAGTTGGCTGTCCTCGGTTCAGTTCTCGTCTCGGGCACGCTGTTCTTTCTCTGCATGTGGCAACTGTTTACAGGACTGGCTGCCTTGCCGTGATATAGCCTGAGTTTCTGGCTCGGCGTAAAATACCAATTAAAAAAAATTATTGTCAGAGCTCGAACGAAAGATTTCTGCTCTCTATGAAAAAAGAAATAAAAGAAAAAAAACCACAAACAAACAAACAAACAAACAAACAAAACGCGCAGATATGGGAAGTGAAAGGTCGCGATGTTGAGACTTGACAAGGGTCTGTTAGTCCGTTGGTATGTTGGTCTGGTTTGTGAAGTTGATGGAAGTGGGATGAGCTGAGATGGACGGAGGAGGAGGGGGGAGGAAAGAAAACGATCAGAGCTCGCAGATTCGGCATAACTGAAGAATGATGACGATCAGTGTCGATCTAGATCACTCAAACTTTTTTTGTAATCAGTTCTAGTCATTTCTCACTAGACTCTTGCTGTCGGACATTGATTTCATATAAGGCGCTGACATGCGCTCGGAAGATGCGTAGTGGGAGAGGTAAAAAGAGAATCGTCCGATGAACCTGACTGGTTGGTTAGTCCAGTAGCATACTGGTATACACATGCACGTTCGATAAGCTACCCTGTGTGTGTGTGTGTGTGTGTGTGTGTGTGTGTGTGTGCGTGCGTTCATATGTGTTTTGGGTGGTAGAGGTGGAACCGATGGCGGTGTGAGGCAATGGATGTGACAAAGACAAAGCGACCAAAGCATCACGGTATGCACTCAACTCATCGCATAACGTAGTATGTATATATATATATAGATATATTTGTGTGTTAGGGCGGGGGGGGAGATGTTACCTATGTAGGATGTTTTTACTGGATGTTTTTGCATGTGGCACCTGTTTGCAGACCTGGACAAGCGTGTCTCAGTAGCTGACCGCGTAAAAAAAGGAGAAAAGTGGTGAAGGAAGTCCCTACATTTTCACCGTCGCTGGAGATTGAAATGTTAGAGACTAGATACCGCACAGACCAACTATCATTAACCTTAACCTTGCTCGTATTTCCAGATGCCATTCCTTTCCTAACCCATCCATAGGGGTCAAGGTATCCCTTCAACAGCTACGTCAGCTGTAGAAAGTTCCTTGCGTCATACGGGGTATTGAACAGGATGGTGTGTGCCTATAACCGGTTTGGAACGCCGGATGCTCAAACCACTCGGCTAGCGGAGCCCGCGTGAGCCATCAACAAACAATCGATCAGCACCACCACTGAACTACACAGACAAACCTTTTCACCTCACGTAAAGTCCACCGACCTGGACACCATGTCAACAGTAGTGGGTCAAAGTGACACGGCAACGACTTCCTCCGCCTCCCAAACAACCCCTTACAACGGGAGGGACCGCGTGGGTCCCATGTGACGGCAACTGCGGTAACAATGACGGTGATGTCGTGGACAGCAAGATATTCATAAACCAATTATCCGCAACGTAAATCCTAGGTAACAATATATATATATACATTCATATACACACACTTATATATCTGCGCGCGCTCTCTCTCTCTCTCTCACACACACACACACACACACACACACACACTATTATATATATATATAAACAGACGCCCCTGCATTTCTCCCTCGTGTATCGTTCCCACTCCTCCCATTTGTTTGAGGCTACACACACTAGTCATGCAAAAGTAGTCAAACGTCTATCCTTCAAGATGGTTTTTTGCCGCCAGTCCAGTGATATGCTCTCCTTCCTTTGTTTTTCTTCTCCCCCTGGGACAAGTGTGTGTTTGTGTGTGTGTGTGTGTGTGTGTGCGGGTCGGGCATTTGTTTACCTCGGAGGGCAGACGAGATGCGTCTGGACAAATCTCTGTTGGCCTGCTGTCAGCGTTGGCCCCCTAACAAAAGCTAGCGAGGTAATCTGCGCCTCCGTCTCAGGACGGAGGGGGGGGGGGTCAGCAGAATATCACCAAAGAGTTCACGTCATTCGATGGCGTCACTGCCAAATGCAGCTTAAACACACACACACACACACACACACACACACACACACACACACACACACACACACACACACACACACACACACACACACACACACACAACAATCAAAGCTGGCGGTCTTAGCTGTGTCGTGAAGAGATGAACAGTATGAACATTTCAGACCGGCACTGGAGCTCGACATTCTATAACGTTTTTTTTTATTTAGCTCTCGCTGGATGTATGTCAGTTTAAAAGCTACCTTGACCCACTAACCTGACCAATTTTTCCTGTTTTTAATTTTTACTAAATCTTTGAAAAAAAAAGGTGGGGGTGCATAAGTCTTAAACAGAAAAGTTATACAAAATGATTCTATAACTGGTAAAGTCAGGTCGTGCAACCAAGGAATACGGTATTTCTCCACACCCCCTGACACTTTTACCAAAACGGCACATCCTTCCACATGCCTAAATGTGTGGTAGTGTTAAAACATATGCTAGTAAGGACACATGGAAAAGATTTGATAAGCATATATTCTAAAGTCAACCACTATATATATCCGTAATTTCAACTCTCTTAGACGCACTCAAGCATGAAAAAGCGTAGCCCGTTTTGGTAACACGAAAGTGTGCAGGAATGGAACACTTTTGGCTCTGAGTGCGCCTCGTGTAAAATAATAATAATAATAATCTGCTGTCAGTTGCACCAGAAGAAAGAAAGGAGGGACTTAGAGGGTGAAGAAGAAGAGCAAACTAACTCTAGTGGCAACTGACGCATTTGTGAGGTCGATGCGGGCGTTGATTGATCGATTCGCCCTGCTGTGTGTAGAAAAGCGACATCCATCAAGCGTGTCGGTTACGACCATAGGATCGACATGTTCACCCCCCTCCCAACCCTCCCATCCGACTGCCAGACGCCCGCAGATCGAGGTCAAGCTGTCAAAGATCACATGCTGTCTCTCCACGCTCGGGTTGCCCAGGTGAGATCTTAAAAACCGGTCTCTGCGAGTGCAAGTCGACTTGGCAAAGTTTAGTCTGAATACTCGGACATCGCGCTAGAGACCGGGGATGACATAAGGCCCATTTATATAGACTTCACGTGCACACCAGCCAACACCCGATTTGTGGAAGTTTAAGCAGAAAAATCTTGGGTAAAGAAGTCCGACTTAAGACCTCGCATGCAACACGGCTCTGCGGCCTTGGGGCCAGGTGCACGACAAGCCACTAGCTTCGATGATTAAAGTCAGCAGTCAGCTGAAATCCTCAGAAAACTAACTCTTCGATCTGTAGCCAATGCTGCGCATGTTAATGACAGGAATTCCCCATCCCTTCATGTTTAAAGTATGTTCAGTCCCTTGGATACTTGAACAAGAATGCGATCAAACGGCAGAGATGGCGTGTTGACATGATTTAAGGACACTTTGACCGGCCACCTAGTGCATCAGATCCAAAGTAGACCAAAGAGTGTGGAAAGTGGGGGCGGGGTGAAGAAATTTAAAAAAGAGAAAATGTGACTCGGGGAGCGAGTCCAGGGGGAGGGGAGAGCACTCTCTGCGTTTGCTGTTGAGGGTTATTTAAACAGCTAATCCCCTCTCCCTTCAAAATCTCCCGAACTTTCTTCCCTTTTCTAGTTTCCTTTGATTACACACCTTAGATCTCAGGGAAGTTTAGGAGACGCCAAAATCCCGAGTACAGTGACATAACAGATAGTGATGTGAGTAGTGTCCCCTTTCGCCAAACGGAATCTCGTTGTGCGCCTGTCATCGGTATTTTCGTTGTGCGTGCGCGCGCCAGCAACAAGCTGGAACACCCCCGTAGGATGAACTCGGTTACCTTCGCAAAGAGACAACTCCCAGGTGCGATGTATTCTCGTGGCTGGGATTGACAAGATGTTTGCCAAATCAGGTTTAGAGCAGCAGGTGACTGGATGTTTTGGATGCAGACAACAGCCTCAAACAAAAATAGAAACGAATTGACTGTGTAACTTTCATCGGTGCAAACGAACGAATGTTAAAAAAATGAAGGAAGGAAGGAACAAATGAATACTAGAAAATGAATGAATAAATGAACGGACCAATCAACCAACAAATGAATACTGTTCAATATTATGTCAGGTTGAAGAACTGATTTCTTTAAAACTCGTGGAAATAATTTTAAAGGACTCATTTCCTTACAGCAGATTGGAAAATTTTAAGGACCCACCCAGTCTACCATAAATACAATGGGAAATACGCCCTCCGCCTATTTTGTTTGCTTTCAACGGCTTCTTTTGTTTGCTTGCAACGGATCGCTTTTCTAAAACGAAAATAATTGGCCAACACAGGTGTTCAGAAAAAGGGAGGCTACTCCAATGGGAGATTTACTCACCTGAGAGGATCATTCCTATGTAAAGCTACAGGTATCTCGTACCTTCATGTGGCGACTGCAAACCGCAGCACAAAACTTTCCAGTGATTAAGAAACTGGCAAACAGGGACATCGGGGTGCAAAAATCATCCAACAAAGAATGAAGCTAGACAAGGTCAAAGACTTACGGACCGTAGACACACGTCGTAGGTCAAGACTTTTCAGAAGAACTCAAAGGGACGAGGAGGGGGAAACCGGAGACGTCTGCAACAGGAAGATAGGAGTGGGGAAAACATGCAGGAGGATGAATGTGATCCCACCATCCTCAGCTCTTCCCTTCCTCGATGTTCACCCTACCTCGTAAATCTGGTGATGAGAAAAAAGACCGCAGGAGGACTTTCTTTGCCACGCTGTTCTGCATTCTCTCAGACTATGTTATCAGAAGATGATTTGATTTCCTTTTACTGTTTACCACGACTTCACCGTTTAATATTCTCCTGAAAACTTATTTTTAAAAGATTTTCCGAAATGTGTCTTCACCGCTCCATCTGCAATTATCACCCTTTACAAAATGGCACGCGGCTAAAGTCTTCGCATTGATCATTGTGATGAGTTCAGCGCAATAAGCTTGTCTGCTGGCATCGTCGTCGTCATCATCATCATCATCATCATCATCATCATCATCATCATCATCATCATCATCATCATCATCGTCGTCGTCGTCGTCGCCAGTTTTGTATCTTTTTTTAAGAAGTGATCCTCACTAGGGCACAAGAAACTTGAGAAATGTGCTGCACTTGCCAACACCCGCTGTGCAAATTTATCGCACCTAACTCCTCCAAAGCTTTCATCTTGCCGAACCGGTACATTCATGTCCTACAGCGTAAAGACCAGTTTGCGTACAACATAAACTCACGTTCGAAATTACTGAGAAAATATCACAAATGCGTTCTTATTACTTTGTTAGTCTGGTACCTTCCACATACACGCAGATTAACGTGAGTTATACTTTCTTACCTCGCTGAACATGTGCTAATAACAACTACCATAACAACAATTTTCAAATCGTAGGCGAAAGTTTGATATAGAGCAGAGTTTTTCACCCAGATTGTCGGATTCAGTGTCACGTAATTACCTAGCCCCAGCCATTTAAAAATAATTTTGCTCCTGGGCGGGCCTTTAAATCTCTACTTTTGGGTTGACTACTGCCCCCATTTCTCTCTCTCTTTGTCCTTTGCTCCCCTTTTCTCCGCCGACAAGGTCTGTTTGAGTGCACCGCGCTCTCCCCCTCGTGGTCCAGCAAGCTGTGAGGGGTAATTGTAAGATATCATAATGCCTGTCAAGACAACCAAGAAGCTCCCTTTCATGCAGTCGATTATCTTGCGGCCGTGAAACACGACGGGGCATGTACACAAACTGAGCAAACACGTGTGCCGAATGCCTTTTTTTAATGTTAAAAAGAAAGCCTTTATTTGTTTGTGTGTTTGTTTGTATTTTTTTGAAGCGTCGACTTTTCGGAATGTGGAGAGTGAGTGAAGAGAAAAAAGAAGGTACAGGACACACAACCAGTAATGAAGGGGCGAGAGAATAAATATCAGGACTTTTTTCCCTCTCTCCGTGTCGGCCAGTCGGAGAAGACAGTTTTAAATCGCGATTATCAGATTACACATTTCATATCTGCTAAAAAAGACAGCCTTCTCTTGACGGCTGTCTGTGTGACAAAGGTGAGGTGACACCCCTGGCCTGTGGCTGACAGCGTGGTAAGTGCGGGTGTTGTTACTATTTAGTTCAGGTGATCAACACGGGGTGCGCCTGCTTTCCGCCTCGAAACGGTGCAACGATTTAGCGGGAATCTTCGCTGCTCAAAAAAATGGGAGGAACTGGAGGAAGTGCTCGAGCGAAACAACCGAAGACTGTGAAGGAAGTGTGAAAGTACGAGGTGACGAAGTGAACTGATCGCGAGGTGACAAACGAGTGTAAAAGTAGAAGTGAACTACGTGTCCGGTGACAGGTAGGCAAGCGAACGCACGACGTGCCACCCACGTGTTGGATGTGACTGAGACTTCGTAACGTGACCGGTGTGAGGGGTCATAGCGTCGCGGAGGTGAGCACACTCGACAGGACAGGTGTGTAAGCATGATATCTGACCCGCGTGTAGACGCAAAAATATGAGGTCTCTACACCCACCACGTGGCTTGCCGTGTGGATGTGCGACATGACAGGTGCGTAAACACACTGTGTGGCTGCTGTGTGAATGTTATCATATGACAGGTGTGTGAACCTGCTACGTGATTTTTGCTGTCAGTGTACGGTATGACAGTTGTCATCCCATTACCTGACTGCTATGTCAATGTGCGATGCAACAGACGCGTACGGGTTGAAACGTCTGTAAACAAGCATCTCACTGACAGGTGTGTGAATATGTTACTCGACTGACAGGTGTAAACGCGTTGACTGCTGTGTCCGTTTACAGTTTAACAGGTGTGCATGGCACTTACGTAAACATCCCAACTCATTGACAGGTGTGTAAAAATTGTATCTTACTGACGGTGTTTAAACAGGTTACATGCCTGACATGTGTATAAACATGTTACCTGACAGCTAAGTAAGCATTTTACCTAATAGGTATGTAAACATGTTAGCTGACTGACAGGTGTATACAGGTTTTTTCCTGACAGGTGTTTACACGTGTTATCTGACTGCTGCGTGGACGTCATACTCCAGGCACTAGTAACCCCAAGTAACCTGCATGCTGACTCTGCTAAAACACCTTTTGAATCAGCGAGCCATAATTCCCTTTTTGAATGCTTGCCGTGATTCCTTTTTCACCACTGCTGTAATTTCACCCTGACTTTCCATTACCTCTTACCTACCCGTAGCCAGCCCCAACCATGCAATAATTCTCTTTTCAATAAAGACAATTTTATCCTTTCTATCTCCCAGTTTACGACCGCCGCCCGAAGTCATCTTCATGGCCGAAAATGACACCGACTTCGATGCACAACCACAGACGCAAGCATGCATACAAAATGGACTGGAGCGAGGTGGAACAAATAAGGGGTGGTGCAGGAGGACTGGAACAAGCAGGAGGGGGTTTGTCGGGTGGCGGGTATAATTGTAATAGCACGCAACTCGCGTGTCCCACCGCCGTTGGAATTGAAGTAGACTAGTCAACAGAGGCGTTCGCCAGCCCTTGTAGCTGCCTATTGGCACCTACTTATCAACCCTTCGCCGACCCTACGCCGCGACAGATAAGCTGCACTACTCTCAGGCGTGACGGCTAAAAAAAAAAAAAAAAACAGCCGCCGCTGATCCGATTTCTAATGCGTTTTGTTTAGGGTCCGAGCCAAGCTCCCTGATACACTGCGGCCGGCGTGTCAGCGTGATCTTGGAAATTCGGGACAAGGCTAACACGTGCTGTGCTATTTTATTTTTCAAATTGTCTTTAGTGACATCAGGGTAAATGTATACCAATGTGTGTGTGTGTGTGTGTGTCTGAAGTAAGAGTCACATCGTAGGTGTGAAAAATATACACTACGAAGATACGACTCACTCAAGGTCACCATGGAGATCAAGATGTCGACGACTCCTTATATACTCCCGACGCAAATGACGTCAGTCAGGATTACGTCAAATACTATTCTCGTCAACTCTAAAAGTGATGATGATGATGATGATGATGTCCATTTGTAATGCGCAGGTATCATTCAGAAGAATGCTCATTGCGCAGCAAAAACAAAATAAATAAAAAATAAGAAATAATTAAGTAAATAAATAGATAAAACACCAGGAAAGTAAAAAATAAAGACAGAAATGTTGCTTGGTTTAAGTTTAAGTCCATCTTAAATAAACAGATGGGTCTTCAGTCTTTTTCGAAACGTGGTTGGTGAGGTGATGGTGGACAGTGACGACGGCAGAGCATTCCACATTAGGAGTGAAACATTAGGAGTGTCAAAGTTGTAAAGCATCACGTGTCAAAGTATCTATAAAGATGGAAACAACTCACGAAAATTTAAAACAAAAATCCTCAGAAAGATGATTTAGGCAATACATTCAGGCAGATTTGTCGACCGTTAGTCAAACCCAAATGACATAAGCGGCATCTTGGCTTGGCTACTGTAGATGACATCGGCTAAAGTCTTTCGTCAGTGCTCTTCTAGAGGCCATTGACTGGCAGTGAGTTTACTACACGTAGTGCCTGGCACTCCAAGTGTGAAAGCCTCATCAATATTATAGATCCTAACACAGAAAGCTGCAGTTGGCACAAGCGTGCGGTAAACGCCAACTAAAAATAAAAAAATTTCCGCCGACTCAACGAAGGGGTAGAATGATGATGATGTCCATTTGTAATGCGCAGGTATCCATTCAGAAGAATGCTCATTGCGCAGCAAAAACAACAACAACAACAACAACAACAACACACACACACACACACACTCTTTACTTGTCTAGGGTTTCTGCCTACCTACTCATCATCAGACAACGTTGGTCGGTGTTTGCAGCCTGCACAGGTACAAACTGAACGATACACTTTGCTGTTTAGGCCATCGGTCCATCATAGGTGCTTAAAAAGCATGCATCTACATCAGGGTGAGGAACGTCCGGCCCGTGCAATCACTTGATTCGGTCCGCTAAGGCACCCGCAGATTTCATTATAAAGGTATACTAAGTGAACAATAAGAACAACATAAATTTTGAGGGACAAGCAAGAAACGTCCATTTCGGGATAGACAGGACGCATAGGAGTACATAACGGGACAGACACGCATGCTTCTCGTCGGCTGGTCGCAGTCTATGTGGATGATTTTGGAGAATTATGCATGCATGTGACCTTTGCCCCAAGCCGAGGGTAGACCACTTCTGGTTTGATGTCGGCTGTTGATACGTGTTGCGTTCTTTGATTATGTCGGCTCACACAATAAAAATAAAAAAGATCGTCGGCAATGCTGTGTAGCTTAGTATACAGGTCAGAACTACACTAGTCCATCATTACTCTTTCATGGGTTTCCAAAGGATGAGAAAATGGAACAGGTTTGGTGGGTAAAAATTCGTTAGGGTTTATGAGTTTATTTGTAGATGTGCAAGCATGTCTGTATGTGTAACATGTCTGTAGACGCTTTGTAAATGTCATAAACTCCTCCATCAGGAGGAGGTATTGTGTACTAAATAGTCATGCTTATTATTAATGTACTTTCACTGCACAACTACAGACAGAAAATTGTGCATTAGGAAGAAAGGTTTTGTTATGATATACTCTGTCTCCACTAGGGACTAACTATAAATATATATTTTACAGACTCCAAACTATTGCTTGGCTCTGCTTTTCATAGGTGCAGAGCATATTTTTCGCGGACCTTATTACGAAAAGGCGGGTTCTCGTGACTCAGAGGGCACCAGTCCCAGGCAACCTGGAATTGTACAGTTTACACGTAGCAAAAGTATATAATACATTGTGGTGAAACTACAGCTTGACCAAAAATAGCAGTCAATAACTTTGTGTGTCCCGCGAATGATGTTATAAATATCAAAACGGCCCTTGAAGGAAGAAAGGTTCCCCGCCCCTGATCAACATAGTATACAGTGTAAAAAGAGAGAGAGAGAGAAGGGAGTCATTTGTGGGTTTGGAAGCAATACAGAGAATTACCAGTATGGGAATATAGCGCAGTAGAAATCCTTATTTGCAACATCAATTGAAATCGGACTTAAGTGCTTAGCACAGAAGTGTAGGGTTCTCTCCCTGCTCATTTGTACTCCTTGTTCATGGAGAAGCGAGCTAAAGAGAGAAGCAACGACAGACATACACAGACTTAACTCATGGTAGGCTCGAGTCCAAGATGTGAAGTGGAGAAAGGGGTGCTCGACAATCAATCAGTCTAGGTGGGTTAAATCGGGAGAACAGCATGATGTCTATTTTTAAGGTCAAGGGGACTGACATCATTTCTTCCCTCTCTCTGTCACCTGTTTATCAGTGTATTTCTGCGTGGGCGGGAGCGCACGCGCGCGTGGGTTGAGCGCGCAAGGGCGTGTGCGTAGGTGTGTGTCGAAATCCCACAAATTATTCTGCCTCCAAACCCGCTGAAGAATCCGATTTCCTGCTACAAGTACATTCACGCACCCACCACCAACACAACCGCCACTACGTGAGAATGAAAGAATGACGATGAACTTTGAAAGTGTTCGTCTGATGTAGCTTCCGACTCGATGGGGGCAGTAAACTGTGAATAATAATTACACATAATGGGAGTCACCATTTGGGCGTTGTGCAAGTTTTGCCAGCGTCAGCGCCATTTAAGAGTTATAAGTGACCCATTAAAGGCACACGTACAAGGGTTACTTATTTTTTGTTCGCACCACCTTCCCTTCTCGGATTGTAATGTCGGAAAACAGGGACAGGTTGGACTCGAATGAAAATTGTCAGAGATTTGTTATGAATAATGAAGTATGTAAGATGAGGAAAAGAAGGTAGCACATAAACCACTAGTTTTACATTTTGAAAAAAATGAGACAAAATTTAACCTCAACGTAGCAGTTTGCGTTTGAATGCAATTTCTCTTACACAGAAGACGGACTCTGTGGTTTTGACTTTTAACACGATGGAGGGAAAGAGAAGGCTATAAAGACCGCATGTACAAAGAAATCCACTGCGAAGACCATTTCTTTGTTATATATACAAACACCTGTGGGTACGTCAGCAACCTTTGTCAAGTGTTTGCCTGCATATGACTGAGTGGAGCCAACATGGCGGAGGGAAATTCCACAACTCATCATGAAGTATAGCCGGGAGGAGATTAAGTGGCTATTGCGCTTGTCACTTAGGTCCATAAAGGGATAAATTACACAAAAGCCCGAGACCAAAGCTTTCCATTGTACGAGACAAGAGGTAGGTAAACAGGTTGAAATGTTAGCAGGGGGTAAGGGGCTTAGGATTAAGTTATAGATATCCTGAGCAGTGGTTAATATCACTACCTCTGTCCTTTCCTCTGTCTTTCTCACTCTCCGTGGGGAGTGGGGGTGCGTGCGTTTGTGCAGTGTTCAGAATGCTTAACGTTTAGACAAGAAAATCCACGCGACACAGTTTACCGAATCTAAAACACGAAATCATGGAGGGGTGGGGATCACGTGGTGTAGTGTTAGTTGGAGAAGCACAAAGTCTGCTTCACATGCTTCTGATTGGTTACTTTTACTGTCGTGCACAAACTACATCCGCATGGTTTGTTGGCTTGATATGTACATACGCGAGCGTGCGCACGCACACACAATCACACAGTCAGTAAATACAAGGCTTGACACAATTTTCTGAGCTTGTGTACGCTTTTTAGCATTTCTGTCCCCGGGTTCCCATCACCTGGCCCTTGGAAGCGACAACCTCCTGCGGGCTCTCTCTCCCAAATGTTACCCCCCCCCCCCGCCGAAAAAACCCGTGACCTCTAGGTCAGGTATAAAAAGATATATCAAGAGACAAAGGACCGAGACAGAATGCATTGTTTGAGAACAGAATGTACACGGTGCACCTGGTCGGGGGTCGTGGTAAGGGGGTAATGGAGGAGAGGTGGGTCAGTTGTCTCCTATGGAGTGTCGGTATGAACACCTTTTGTCACGACCACACCCCAATCTACCTGGCCCCCGCAAAATACCCCTGAAGTTTTCACTATCAGTAATACTTATAAGGAACAAATGAATAGTTTTGTTTTTCTTTGATCTGTTGTTAGTTACAGTTACTAACTCGTCGTGAATACGGAGCTATTACTTTTTTTTAACCACAATTCTTTCATTTTTGTTTTGTAGGGGAACCCTGTGTCCAGACCTACCCTTTGCTCTCTAACGGGTACTACCTTGTGGAACAAAGAGCACCCTAATCGTCAAAAGCTCGGCCTTGCAGCAGAAGCAGCAGCAACAACAGATGATAAACACCCATCAGTGGCGGGGCTCGCCTAGGCTGGCCAGACACTAGCGCCCTCGTGCACGCTTGAGCTGACAGGCTGCAACTTCTTTCCCCGCCATGGCGCTGCCGTCGGCAGAGTTGCCGTCCACCATCTTGTTTTGCCGGCTGTGCCAGTCGTTGTACCGCCAGCCACGGACGTTGCCATGCCTGCACAGCTTCTGCGACGACTGCCTCCGCCAAGTGGCCCCCAAATGTTCTACATCACCCGGGCAGCAGCCATGCTTGGCCTGTCCAGTCTGCGGGCAAAGCGCGCCGCTGACCGCTGCTGGGGTGTCCGGCCTGACCGCCAACGACTTCCTGGCCCGCATGTGCTGCCAGTACGTCGCCGAGGTGCAGAGGACGCTGGTCCTGAATAAGCAGCAAGGAGGTGCAGCTGCGGGAGCAACAGTTCATCCGTACAGCGTGCTGCCTCCGTCAGGGCAAGCCTCTCTCTCCCCTTCCTTTCACGGCGCTTTGTCCACCTCCTCCCCTCGGCAGCAATCCGCTTTCGAGTTTGGTGTCCAGGGTCATGTGAGCTCACTTCAAACGCCACCTCGCGCCGGCAGCATCGGGGAAGCCTCCCCAGCCTCTCCCAACTACCTGACAACCGTCGGCACCGGTGGCGGTGGTGGCGGCGGCTTCTCCCCTCGACAGCTCCTCGTTTCTACATCCTCCCCGTCTGATGTGATTACCCAGACGGCCAGGAGAGTGTCGGCGGATTTCGCCGCCAGGGGCGGAGCTGCCGTGCAGCGGCGGCTGAGCACCGCCTCTCGGGAAGTCGTGCACTCTTGGGAGCGCCTGCAGTGCAAGTTGCACAGCCTGCAGTCCGCCGCCCTCAAGGTGACCTATAGCCTGGAAAGCGTCAACATGGCGGAGGGCGGCTGGCTGCAGCGGAAGGAGGACCTGCGGCGGGCAGTACAGCGTCGCTCAGCGCAACTGCAGTTCTTCATCAAGCGGCAAGAACGGCTGCTGCTAGCGGCTCTCGACTCGCGCCAGGCCGACGAGGGCTTCCTAGCAGCCACTGACGAGGCCCGCCAGAGCCTGCGCGGCAATCTCAAGCTGCTCATGCATGAGATCGACGTGGTCCGCAGCGTCCTGGACCTGGCTACTGAAGAGGAGCTGCTGGCTCTCAGCGCCTTGCTGATTGACAGCACTGTCTCGCAGACTCCCGTCGCCTTGACGACGCCCGAGCTAAGTCTGGTTGTGGCGGACAGCCTCCCCATGGAAGAGCTGGTCGGGCAGGTCTTCGGGTACCTCAGTTCCACCCAGGTGACTACCGACATCTTCACGCCAGAGGCAATCGACAAGGGTCTTCCCCAGGCTGACCTCGAACAGGTCGTCCAAGGAGAAGTCACCATGGCCGAGACCACGGATGCAAGCAAGAGAGGCGACTTCGAAGATGGCTTGGACGATGTCGCTTTTATGGACGAAAGCAACAGCGAGGAAGAGGATGAAGTCATGGTCATCGAAACATTGGAGATGGTGGACGGCAAGATGCAGGTGGTGTCCAAGACGGAGCAAGTGGCCAAGCCTTCCAAGAAAAAGCCTAGTGACACCGCCCTTCCAAGCGCACAAGGAAGACCCGGCAAAACGTCTTCTTCGACGATCACACAGACGACCACATCGTCAGGACGGAATAAGTTCTCTGGACAGAAACCAGAGTGGCAACTGGAGAGCAAAAGGAGTGAACCCGAGAACCACGGACCAAATCTAACCAGCCACGAGACTACATCGGAAAATGGACAGGCGGGCATGCCGCTGGACCGATTCCAGAACATTCGCGAATCACTGCGGCAGAAGAGGCGCGACATCCTCCTCAACCCCGCATCTCTGTCGCGTCCGTTTCTAAACCATCCGGCGCCTGCCGCACTGGCAGCCCGTGAGCGGCGCGTGCAGTCCCTGGACCGCAGCCTCAGCCTGCGAACCGGCGGCAAAGATCAAAGTGGTGGCGCAACCAGGTCGCAAGTGCCCACCGTCGCCGCCCCTCTCGTACAATCGCCGGAGTCCAAGACTAATTCTACCGTCACCCTCGCAAGGACCTCCACGAGTTCCAGCGAAGGTGAGGCCAAGGGTAATGACCCGCCCAATCCACCGCCAATGATTTCTTCTGCCGCCGCGCCGGCGATTATTCCGACAGAGGAGCGAGACTCACGGCCTGTCCGTCGGGCCATCAGCGCCGCCTCTGACCGGGCATCCAAAATGGAGTACCTGCGGGAGAATTGGCGCAAAAGGAAGGAACTTTTGATTCAGACAGAAGCGTTCATCAGCCTGCAGCCCGTGCAAGGCCTGCAGCCGGCGGACGGAGAACGGGGCGAGGATGAGGTGTTAACCACCACAGGAGAAAAGGATACTGGCAACAGCAGCAGCAACAAGAACGACATGACCGCGTCACTGACAGGAGGGGCCAAGGCCACGGTAGGAGGAGGGGTGAAGCAGAGCCTGAAGACACGTTTATCCAACCTGAAGCAGGCGCTAAAGAAGAACGGCAACAAGGACTCGAACGGCAAAGCAGGGCCTCCTGTGCCACTGGAAACGGGGGCCAGCGACCTTGAACCAGGTTCCACCAGTGCCACCGAGGTTTCCCAGCCCCAACTGGCGCATAAGACGAGTATGCACGAGGTGGAGCAGAAGGTTCTGCAGGACGTCCAGAGCCTTCTGCAGCGACGCAAGATCAGCCTGCCGCCTAACATCAAAGTCAACCTGCCTTCCCCCGTGGCCCCAGCCCTAGCAGCACCGGCTCCTTTCACCCTCTCGCCGCCGACGGAAAGCTCTTCGAACTCCCAGCTTCCGCAGGCTACCGTCGTGGCTTCCAAGCCCGCCATGATCGTGCGGCCGCACCCCCGCGAGCTACCCCCGCCGTCCAGCCCCACTTCACCCATCGGTGCGCCCAACCTAGAGACGCTGCCCGAGGAGGAAGGCAAGACCACGCCCCTCACCACGCCCGTCCTGCCCAGGCCCCGCCCTGGCTTGCGAGTCACGGCCGGAAACGAAGCAGAGAAGGTCCGCCTGCAGCAGGTCCGCGAGAACGTCCGGCGCAAGAAGGAACGCTGGCGCAGCTTGTCCTTGACCTGAGGCCTAAGCGCAGGTCTCGGAGGAGGGGTGGTGGGTGGAGAGGGACAAGACCAGTCAACGGCTTACTTGAACGTGCTGCTTCAACGATGGCATTTTGCATTAGGGTACATGCAAGGTAGACAGCAAGTGGGAAGGGAAGGTTTTTTTGCTTCCTGCGCTTTGGCATTGTTGGGAAAAAACCCTGCAAATACCAACGTAAACTCGAGTGAGAGCACGCGCGCGCACACAGGCACACAGTTTATCAGGCCCTTAATCAGGCAAATGTCGAACGTGTGACTAAATTTTGTGTGTGAAGATCACAAGAAACCAACGGAAAACTTCCGGGAAATAAGGATTTTAAACGTGGATTGCTCACTCTCTCTCTCTCACTCATTCATTCACTCTTTTTGTTGTCTTTTACTTTCAGTTTACTCCAGTTTGCCTTCTCTATTCTACCACGTTATATATAAACAGTATTTTAAGTTCTATGTTCGCAAACTAAATAATTTCGCTAAAAATATTCTTTACTATTCAAAACTAACGGCTTTTCTATTGGTATTCTCATGTCATTCTCCGTCCTCTCGGTTGCTCCCCTCCATTCCCCCCAAAAAACCCAACTACCTTCTAGTTTGACATTATACCTGGCAGAAACCACCCAAATAGTGTTCCACGCACAGGATAGGGCGGGAAACGGGGTCACACGTTTTCGGACCAATAAACAGAAATAGACGTAGTAAATCGTGTTTCCCCTTCATTCTATGTACTCAGGCAGAGAGGTGAATACCACGCCGAGAACACGTGAAATGTTTACCACAGCCGATGACTAAGTGCTCTGCAAAGCACCGGATTTCTGATCTTAAATCATAAAGCCTACTCTTAAATTGTCCGCAATCTGCTCCAAACTCCGCCGACAAGCCTTTGCACAAAGAGCGTAAGCAGCCTGCCTTCAACGTTTGAATTTCCTTTTATTTAATTTGTCGGGCCTTTAAAATCATTTTGAGGGGTTTTTTTGTGTTTAAAACATTTTTACTTTTGTCCACAGCAAATATAAAGTATAAAGAGCAAAGCCACCGCCGCATGACAATAACTTGCAAAAGACTGATCTTCGACCATTTTGTAAACGACCTTGCAAAGAGGTGCAGGTCACGTGACAAGGATGACGTCAACAAGTCACTGCTATCGCGACGAGGATAGATAATCAGAACTGCCTTAAGGCCGTTCTCAAACTGACAACCGCAAGACCAAATTTTTACTTAACGTTTATGTAAAAACTTTTTTGCAAACTAGGGTCAGACGTTTGTCTACATTTGCCGGGTTAAGAAATCCGTAAGCGTGGTTCTCAACACAAAATGTCTACTATTTTTCATCGCGCGGAACGACCTGCCGCTTTCACCTGCCGCGGTAGAGATTTTCACTGCCGGAAAAGGTGAATAGGAGACTACACATGATCGTCGCTGCAGCTTGCAAGCCTAGAATTTTACGGAGTGGAAAATAAAAGGCCTTATAAACAGTAAACAATCTAAAAGTGTCCTGTAGCTTAATTTCTGGCAAACAATTGACGTTTCAAACTGTCTCTTATCCGAACACACTACAGTGCATGTGTCTTGAGGTGGGACCTGTGCCATATTGCAAAGTATTTTACTAATAATGCTACTGCTACTACAAGGTATTTTGTTTTTACAACTGGCTATGGGCATTCGGCAACTTCCTCATGTATGTAGCTTAATATTTCTGAACAAACACAGCTGCGCCAGCTGTGAAGGCTGTATGCTCACACTGCTTTACTGGCTTAAAACGAAATAAACTATGTGTTTAAATGTTTCCGTGTGCTTCTTTAAAATATTACCGATGACAACGATGATGATTATGATTGTGATGACAGAGATATACTTGTTCGTATCCAAATGGCTGTGCTCGAATTGCCTTTAAAGTGAATTGGAGCAGCGAGACGCCAATGAAAGAATATTGCTGAGAAGAAAGCAATCATGTTCATAATTATAATAGGCCCCTTGGGGCTGTAGTTACAAAACGAGGATAAGTAGTTACCCTGGGACAACGTGGAACTCAAGGACAAGCGTCCGCCCAAAACAACGTTCTCTGGGGCCACAGTTAAGAAACAAGGGACAACATAGGGAACTCAAGAACAAGCGTCCACAGATGTTTTATCTCTGGAGCGGTAGTCACAAAGATGCCCTGTGGGGGAGGGCGGGAGGGGGAAGAAAGGAAACTGAAGTGCTGCTCACGGGGTCAAAGCATCGCATTGTGACTACAAAAACAAGAAGCTTTTCCTTGGATTACAGACTTTGCCCTTTACGACTTACTCTTGCTTCAGAACTGCGGCCCCAGAGGACGGCAAGTTCTGACTGAAGTATGAGGTGACTGATCGACACACCAGTAGCCAGTATGAGGGAGGCTGTCTTTGGTAAACAATCTAACCTGGTCTTTCCCCGCATGTACAATTCATAGTTTTTCATATGAATTAATCGCAGCTGATGAGTTAATATGATGGGTAAGAAAAACATAACCCGCTTAATTGACAGTCATGTAACAGAAAAAAGATATTTCTTTAAAAGAAATTGATTATTTGATACTTTATGGGATTGTTATTTTTGGATTTGTTATTTTCTTTATAGATTAATTTGACACCTTACAGTTAGTGCAATGCCATTTACAAAACCAGGACAAAGTAAAACATACAGAAATACAAATTCAAAATAAGCATATATACATAGACCAAAACATCAACAAGGATACAGACACTGCATCAAAGTAGAGAAATAAGATATTGCAGTCAATATGAGGAGGAGAAAGGTTAGCTTAATATATTTAAATAAATCTTATTGGGCATGTGTGTGTGTGTATATATATTACATTTACATCTAGATATATGTCGGATCACAAAATAAAAAATTATGATGATGACTAATACAAATACTGTGTAATATACAAATAAAATTATTCAGGATTATGTTCATATAAAAAGTTTTTTATCGCAATCAGTGATAATACTGCTAACATATACCACTCTCAACATGAAACAGATCCATACAGCAGCAGTTAGGTTACAATTGAACAGGAAGTGGCCCACTGCTTGTGAGCCAATCAATAGGCAGTAAATACTTGTGAACTAAGTCAGTTAACAGCAAAGCACAGGTCTTTTCTGCTTGTGTGGAAATAAAAAAGCAAATAAATAATGCATAATAGATGGCGCTCCAAGATGGAGGCTATAAAATGTAAAAAAAAACTCTCTGCATGTGTACTGAAGCTATGCGAGCCTTCATAGATCATTAGACCTATTAATTGTTACACATTTTTTGTGATGACAATGTGGTTATATGCAATACGAGTACACTGCACATTCACCTCACTGGTGAATTCCATGTCTATAATGACTACAGGAAGCTTTCTTGTACATGAGTGTGCACACATTTTTGCATTACAACTACCCACCCAGCTCCAGGCCAGCACACCCCACCCAAAAAATGCACACAAACAAATACCACATGTTCCTGCCATGTGTATATAGAGGTCAACATATCAATTACTTGGCCTTGACAAGACTAAAATGGTCAATTTTGAAGGAGCATCGATGGGTTATACGGGAAGAAAAATTTTTGTCACTGGACATCCAGCTGGAAGGTGTCAGAAAGTTTTGGTCTGTTAGTGAGCAGCAGCCCATATCTTCGATTAATTTATTTTGCAATGTGCACAGTAAAGCTTCAAAATAAGAAGCTACTATAAAGAAAGAACACAAGGTAAGAAAGATGTCTAGTGTTTTATGCTAAGTCAGAGTACATCTTGGTGCACTAGAGCAGCCCTGAAAACAAAAAGAAAAGCATACCACATCCAGAGAAAAAAAAAAAATAAAGGCACAAGCTAGGGGCGCTGCACCTGCCACAGATGAACAAAACAGAAAGTAGAACAAAGGAAGCGTAAAGGTCTACAGAGTTACCTCTCTTGCCATGGAGTCTCCTGTTGATGAAGTCAAAGACGTTTGCCGGCTTGTTGCAGCTGCGCAGTTTGTCTCTGTTAGCATCATCTTCCCTCTTCTTGTCTGCCTTCTTTTTCTGTTTTTCAAGCCGCTTCATGGCATCGAACAGGTCCGAACTGCCTGCCATCTCTTTCAGCTCCATGATTCGGTCCAGAGACTTGCCTGTCAAAGAGAGTTCCATCACAACCATAGATGAAAAGAAAAACAGGCTTGATAACATTGCTGTAGCTGTTATTATTTTTATTGGTAGCTGTATTGTTAATAAAAGTATATTTTAAATTTTACATAAGCACTCATTTTCATTCAGAACAATTTCTCCATTTCTTTGTGTTCCTTCTCTCTCTCTCTCTCTCACACACACACACAGGCGAATGGAGAAAGACCATCATTTCTGGCTGAGGAAATAAGAAAAACAATCAGTCACATATTTCCCTGACTGAGCTTTGTGACACAGTGAAGAGTGGATAACACCCCTGCAGGAAAATGACAATGATGTCAATCACCTCCTGACCCATTGTCGTTAATAATAGATGCCTATCTCCCCGAACCTTTCTCCCCATGATCTCCTCCCGGCCAATATTAAAAAAAAAAGAAAGGATGTGCATGATGAGATTTATCATTAAAGAATGCAAAATAAATATCAGCACAGATGTTACAACAATACTGGAAATACAAAAGCTCATGAGCAATAGTTATTCTTTACTGCACAGCTGTGATTTATATCTTCCCAGATATTATTAGAAACTACAACTGCTGTTACCATCACTCCCACCAATCATTGCAGCTAACCATTTATCAGAAGCTACTGCAGGAATAATACAAACGTATCACTAGGAACTACGTCATCACTACCACATCATCCGTTACCACCACCATCCATTTTCCATTACCAGTATCATCAGTCAGGAACAACTCCCCTACTTCTCATTAGCGGCAACTGCCCTTAACCAGGTAATTTGTTGACACAAGACTCAACCACCTGGCACACCATCTCACCTTGTGGCAAAAGCATGATTGGCACAGGCTCTGCTTTGCCTTGGCTTCTTGTGCCAAGTCCTTCTCCTACCACGTAGCCCATGCGGGCCATCAGCTTGGATCCAATACCCTGGAGGTTAAAAAAGGCTGAGGAAGTGACAAAGGGAAAATTCCCATAAAAATGCTCTTAAAAATTCTTTTTTTTTATAAATACTCATAAAATTACATGGATGATCTTCCAATGGTCTATGGTAAGTTCCCTTGGCAGGAAATGGTTTCGATCTTGAGGCAATATCACACTATAAAGAATATGGATGGAATAGATTGGGCAGTCAGGAATGGGGGTGGGGGCGATGGGGTTACAGGGGTACCCAGACAGGTAGACCTGCAAAGAGGTGTCATATATATATATATAAGGTGTCCCAGATGAGATCTGACCCCATGACCCTTTGGTTTTTGTACCAGTGGTAACAAGTGAAAATTATACTTCTTACACTAATAAGCACCTCAATGTATCCTTGAACAAAAAGAAACTAGTAAAAATTTAGCTTTTTGTTTCAAAAAAAATTCCTTGCCCTTGTGTGTGCTTCCCATTCCCCAAATGCTGCTGTTGATTGTGGTGGCCGCCAAAGAAATACAGGCAACTCTTCTCCATCTTCGCTGTCAGACGCATTCAGTGTTTGTCTCCCTTGGTTCAGGTCCTGATCTAACTCATCTTCTGTATCTCCTTCACCTTCTGCTTGGCTTTCTGTTCAAATACCATTGATCTTATGATCTCTACCTCACAGTATCATCACACCAATTAAAGGGAATTCTATGCTTAAACATCTGCATACATTTTTCATAAATGTTTCAGTCATGTAAACCTCAAAAGGTTGACCACTTGATGCTATCAATACCTTTCAGCAAACAAAAATAGATCATTGTTACATGATAATTCTAACTTTTTCTTATTATTTTATTTCATTAAGTGACTGAATTTAGTATGTTTAGTAAGCAACTGAATTTAGTATGTTTAGACCTAAAGCTGAAAGGACAACATATTTCTGTAGTTTTTGTATAATCATCTAGCCAGAAAAAGATGAATAAGATAAAATGTTTCAGATGTCTGTTAAAAATTAAAGTCTACTCACCAGATGGTACAACTTGTACTATATCAACATCAAGATCCTCACCATAGTCATCAAAATGGACACTGATCAGATCATCTTTAATATCTGTTATAGTGGCAGCATACCAGACCTTGTCTGAATACTGGGCTAAACACTTCATGCCAACAGTCAGAGTGCTTGAATAAAAAAAAAGACTATAATTAAAAATCAAAAAAGCTTAATAGCAAAAGCACTGCATCAGCAATAACACTAACATCTAAGGTTATTAGAAAATTTATTATAACTTCATCATTGTGTAGATGATTAAACAAGGTCTACCTGGGAAGCATCCATATTTCTCTAGTTAATATCCTTTCACAAACTCTAAAGGCATACCAAAGAAAAAAAATTAATGGATAAGGTGGACATAACTGGCATCTACACTTCTCACCTGTGATCAGCCTCAATAAATTCTCTAAGTTCTTCCAGACGAGCTTCACAACCATGTGAATATCTGAAAAAGTATCTCTGGTTAACAGTAAATGAGCATACATTTTTTTCATTATGATCTTTTTGTGTTGTACTTAGTGGTTTGATTTTATAAGCTGATAACAAAAATACTTTTATTCATTTGACACAGTTAAGTGCTTTGACTGACCAATACAGACATACTGCTAATTAAGTTATTATGTACTATTATCATTTTATTATTGTCACAGAAACTGCACTAATTATAATTATTCTGTAACTGATGCAAAAGGTCACACAACAAATACATTTATTTTCTGTATAACTTTAATTTTAAATTAGGTGGTATCTGAAAAAAAAAGATTTAAATTGTTCTTCAATGAAAAAGCTAGCTGAATTATTTACATACCAGCCTAAGTCAGCCAAATATGGATGAATGCATACACTTGCACCTTTCGTATCAATAAATCTAAATATGGCTGTAGTGCTGACATGACTAAGTATGAATTTACAACTTGGAAGCACTGTTTCTATGGTAAGAAATCTAACTTTACCGGCACTGATCATCAGAGAATCGACAGTGACCATCAAGGTAGAATTTGCAAGGTAGCATTGATGAGTGGGTAGGTGTAGTAAACATCACATTTACCTATTGAAACAAACAAACAAAAATAATAATAAATTTACCCCACAGTATATACATTAAATTTAGATAATCTTGGTTTTAATTAACCCTCTTGGTTCAAGATAAAAATGAACATTACAATGACTGGCTTATAACTGAAGACTGCGAAGACGACAGTGGTGAAGTTTGTTTTTTTATTATGCTGCTCAGAGATAAGCATTAGACCAAGAAACCTATACATTTTTGGAAAAGAGAAAAGTTGAACTTTGCAATAAAAAGTAATGAAAATCACCTTGCCCGTGCTACCCAGCAAAGCCACAATTGTGGCCTTTTAAACCAAGAGAGTTAACATCCCGTTTCACTTTTTCAGTTTTGTTTCAGATTATGCTGCAAGTCTTAAAAAAATAATCTGTTTTACATAGCTATTGTTACAAATAACTGAGAGTGGTTTGAAACTACTGATTTTAAATATCTTCAAGCAGCATTATATGATGCAATCAGCAATGGTTATGATATTTAAAAAAGAAATCCCTGGTAAAAGATGGGCAGCACTGAAGTGATGATGCTTCACCTAACCAGCTTGAGGAGACTTGCTGTTCCAGCTTTTTCCTTTTTTTTTGGCTGTCCTCAGTTTTTGACTTTAGTGCCCTTTGTTTTTCACACTTCTAGCTGGTGTCTTCATCTTTAAGTTAGACTGTTTCACATCCTTTTTCGTTCATGACTTTCAACTTTCTATTTGACTGCTGATCTTCTCCATCTACCGAGGCAACAGCCAAGCCTCTGACTTTACAGCGACAGAGAGCAACCGATGATGCACTTTGTGAAACTGAATCTATTTTGTTTTTGCTGACCTCACACTGCAGGTTCTAGTCAACATTAAGTGTCAAGAGGCCAAGATTGAGGATCTACATCTTCCTGAATCAGCCACCCTCCATGCTTCATTGCCACTATCAGTTCCAGCTTTAACAATAATTTAACATTTTGTGTTTCTAATAGTACATTTAGAAGCCCACTGAGCTCTCCTTAAATAAGTAGAAAAGTGGCCCATATTACTTAACTTATTATTATTAACATAAAGAGAAAGTAAAAGAAATGCCAGTTCACAAAGACAGAACGAATGGCAGGATAGCACAGTTACAATTTATGACTGCTGCACTTATGTGGCTAGTAGGGAGAAATACATGACAGTTAAAACTTCCTGGTTAACAAAGCAAAACTATTAAAAAAAGACATGGAATCATTTCTTCAAAACAAAAGGCATTAGACAAAGGAAAAGAACAAAATTAAAGGGTAACCAGTTTAAAATTTTTCCATGTTTGTACTGGCGTGTGTGTGTGTGTGTGTGAGAGAGAGAGACAAAATGAGTGTGTGTGTGTGTGTGTGCAAAGATGCATGCTTGAATCAGTTCTTTTCATAGTTTTTTTACAATTACTCTGTAGGTATCTGAGGACTTTCTGTACATTACCAGTATCTGATCCTCTTGCTCTGAGTCTTTCCTAGCAGATATGATCAATGCATTGTGATAATCCAGCTTTCCCCAGTCATGTGAATGTGGTGCCCGACACTTTAGTCCCACAAGGTCAGACAAATCCTCATCAACCGAACTTGGCAAATTGTTCCCCTTGGACAAATCTCCTTCCTTATTTCCAGCAGGTTCATCAAAGCTAGATTCAGAACTGGTATCATCTTCAGCTAACACACTTGTATCAGCAGTTAATGACTGATGAAAAGAATTTTCACAACTTTCAGTGTTAGAAGCAAGATATGTCAAGGTTGAGTTAACTCCTACAGAAGGTACACAGTTGGTGGCTCGTTCTGTTGAATCAGTTTCTTTTCGGTCTTGGATTTCAGCCTGAAAAATTAGAAAAACATTCTTAACTGCCAATGTTCAACACCATTAATTATTGTATATTTATATGTGAGAGAAAGTGTGTGGTGTGTGTGTGATAATCATTCACCCACCACTTATCCACCCCCATCATTAAACATTTACTAGGAATCTTAAAAAATTTCTTTAGCTTATAACATAATCTAAACAAAACAGAATATATCACTTTACTTTAAGGTATTGGGTGAAATCTATATAAGATAAAAATATTACTCACCATATAAAGATTATCTAAGCTCATATCGTCATCATCTCCATTTAATGGATTCCAATTTTTATGAAAATTGTGCAGTCAAACACTGATAGAGTCTACAAGAAAATATCTATACACAAGAAATAATCTGAAACACAGGTTTAAACAGTAAATTTTGACAGACACTATTTCAAACCTGATAAAATTTAAAGCTCACTCTGATATAAAATAATGCTGAAAAAATGACACTTTTAAAAAGTCTGCGTTTTTGTAAATATGTAGTCAAGATCCTACAAAATACACACATGGGTATTTCTGACATATGTAAATAACTTGCTGCAAAATCTCTGTCCACAACCTAGCAAAATCTGAGCCTTGTTTCTCTCACCTGCAATGCTTTGTATTCATCAGCAACAGGTTCTGCAGCACCAGCACTGGAAGCTGTCATCACATTCTCTACATCTTCTAGAGACTTCAGAAGCACGCTTTTTTTCAACGACAATAGACTACCTAGAAAGTCAGTACGATTTGTTATCACCATTTACTCTGCATGCAGCTTAACAACCCTAGTTTTATTTACTGCATGACGGTGACATGAAGACAAATTCAAACCAACAAACACACACATATTTTACACAAAGCAAAAAAAAAAAAAGAAATAAAACACCAAATAAAACACCAAATATATCTGTAGGCAATATGTTGGTAAAATGTGATCTACACAAAACCAAACAGAAGAATCTTTGCCTGTTGACTAAAAGTTTAGTCCTGACAGGTTTAGTTTGACACTGCTTTTAATAACAACAAAAACAGTTAAGGATATTAAACTCTGCCACATTTTTACAATGGTATAACTTACCTGGTCTTAATTTGCACTGCATCATAACAGATGTTACGATGTCTCCATGGCAGTGAGCTCACACTGTTTTAACCTTACCCCATTGGCCAAGCTACTATGGCAGATCCTTAGAGGATTTTCTAAAGAGTGAAAGACACTAATTAGAAAAAAGAGAGAAAGCTTGGAAACCATAATACCTTCAGTTAACGACACAAGCTCTTCTAGATCACACTTTAGTTGTCTCAGATCTTCTGCATCACCAGCAGCCACAAGTGCCTGATCTACCTGTGCCAACTAAATAAAAATTAAAAAACAAAATTAAAATAAATGAAACTGATAACGTATTGACATATTTTTTTACTTATATTTTATATTTCATGTGGAAATTGCAGTTTTCTTTCATAACTACTGCCGTGAACTTGGCCCACAGCTTGTGTGTATAATACATTCTGTAATTGACATAACCTGTAAGGTTAGGAAAGGATTTTATAACTTTATTGCTCTAGATTATTCCACTTCATGCTTCTCCTTATTTTTAACACGAAAAATTAAAAAAACTTTAACTGTTTGAATCAGTTTACTAAAATGTCGGAAACGGAGTGTTGACTTTCTGTTCAACTATCAAATGTCAACACATCACGTCGGTGCTTTGTTTAATTACTCTTTCATTACTTCTCATTATTACTCACTTGCGCTCGGTACATTTCAAGAGCTTGAGTTAATTGCGACTCATCCATTTTATTAGTTTGCCTTCCAAACGCTATTTAAACAGACAAAAAGTGAGCCGAAACCTGCTCCTCGCTAAAAAATCTCGAGAACGTCGCCATGTCGGCAAAGCTGTTCTCTTCGTTTCCCATTTTTGAGTTACTTCCCTTACTCTCTTTTGCCGGGAGAGAGCGATGGGTGGGAGGGATTGCTAAAAGCACGAAACCAAAAAGTGTTGACAATATTACGGTGACACATGTTGCTACCTCAGGTATTTATCCATGCATGGTGCGTGTATCTCTCAGGTATCCATACGTGCATATAGGCCTGACGAAAGGAAGGGATGGTGTACCCGGGCCCGCGGTTATGGTGACGCCCCGGCTTTGGTCAGTTTTTTTTTCTTTTTCTTTTAAACAAAAGCAAAAAGAAAAGGTATCACGAGGAAAAAAAAAATAAAGCAAGACTTCAAAGAGCTCTATAAAATGTAGGCTTCACTACTACTAGAGTTACTACTGCCTCTAATAATTGTACCAAAATCTGTGACGACTGTGTGTCATGACACACGCATTAGGGTGAACGATATAAACCTTGTATTGTCTTTAATCTTCGTTTCTTTGATCTGTCGGTGACATTTTCCTATAGTTTGATCTTTCTACGTCATTTTCCTTCATTACTGAGCATCAAATGCAGACAGCTCTTAAATGTTCACCTCATTCAGTAGCTCCTATAGATAAGTACACTTTTCCTAACGTTTGCTATCTATATTACCTAATGGTATTGGTGACAGGCACCAACCGTTGCGCCGCCGGACCACCCATATTACGCTACTGAACAAACCGAAGATATTGCCAGTCGAATTATAACTTGTGAGCATGCTGTTATATACTGAAAAAAGACAAAAACGATTACAATTCATAATTAATGAAAGGTCGTCTGCCCTGGGTCTGTGCTGGGTTTCGGCGCCCCGTTTAGGCGCGCGTGCACGTGTGTGTATGGATGAAAGAGAGGGTGATGGGAGGACACAACATTATTAGTATAGCACGTGCTCTCTGACTGTGCTAATATGTATATATTGATAGGAAATGTTCAGAATAGTAAAATAGAGAAGTTCCTATTTCCGGACCAGTGACTGCGTTCATTCTCGAAGCTATTGCCACGGCAAAGCTGAGATCTATATGAACGGGGTACAGCTCGAAGAGGTAAGCAGCTTCAAGAATTTGGGAGCCACCCTCTCCAAGGACGGCAGACATCCACATCAGGATCGCAACAGCAACAGCAGTAATGGCTAGGCTAGGCAGGATCTGGCATAGCCATAAGATAAGGTTCACTACCAAGTACAAGCTGAACAAGTCCATGGTAGTGCCGATCTTGCTCTACGGATGTGACACGTGGACTCTACTCGCCGAAACGGAAAGGAGAATCCAGGCATTCGAGAACAAGTGCCTGATGAGGCTGTTCCGGATCTCATACAACGAACATAAAACCAACGACTTTGTACGAAACAAGATTGCCACACTCGTAGGACACCAGGAACCTCTACTATCAACAGTCAAGCGACGTAAGCTGGTCTTCTTTGGTCATGTGACTCGGCACGACACCTTGTCGAAGACTGTCCTTCAAGGCACATTGGAGGATGGCCGACGCCGCGGTGGTCAGAGAAAGAACTGACTTACGAACGTCAAAGACTGGACTGGTCGTCCTGTACAGGACCTGCTGACTATCGCCCACTTTAGGCAAGAGTGGCGGCCCTGTCAGCTGCGCGTCTATCCATGTGCTCCCGCCAACCCCAGGTGCCAGGCAAAGGACGACTGACTGACTGACTGACGAGGCCATTGGTTGGATTCCCAAATCTTTCGACATAGAGCAGTAAGTACCTTCTGTTCCCCATTTGAGCAACTCCACTGGGAAGTTATCAATTCATGGAGAATTCTCACCCTTCAGGGTACGGATAACCCATTCTACCTCTTCCCGTAGCACCTGCATGTTGGCACGGTCGTCTTCCGTATCCTAGTCGTCTTGAATGATGATCGTGTCTGTGGCCAGTGGGAGGTTGTACAATGCACAGGTCACATCAGTATACAGTTGATCGGCTAACTACATCTTCCGTAAGGAAGTTACCAGCGCCGTCTTCTGCTGACCCTCGTTTATAAAGCTTTAGAGTAAGTGAAAGGCCTCTGTTGTCTCCCCAAGCCATTCTTTTCTCTGTCTCATGGCATCTCTATTTATTTTACCTGGCAGCCTTTATTCGTTTCCTGATCTTGTTGACGTTTCGATACTCGGCGATCGCTGCACGGTTGTTCTTTCTCTTCCTCTTCGAGGCCCGCCTACGGTCACAAAGGTCGAGAACCTCCTTTGTTAGCTTCTTTATTGTCGGACGCCCTGGTACCTCTTCTGCTGTGGACAGGAATACTACGTTCACGTTGCCATTGAGGGTTTCATGATCGATGAAGCTTAGGGCGGCGAATTTGCCTCTGACATTGGCATGCAAGGCTTCCGCAATAGCCGGAACCCGGAGTTTGCCCAGGTCAAAGTGAATTCGCAGGTTTGTTGTGCGGCGCTTCACCCTCAGCTTTAACTTCAGGCTTGGCAAGACGATGATGTGGTCGCTTTTTATGTCCGCACCGGGGTATACCCGCGTCTGCGCCTTGTTGATGCTCGACTTGAAGCGTCTCGGCAGCAAGAGGAAATCGATCTGGAAATAGATCGAGCCATCTGGAGAGTGCCAAATCGCAGCCTAAGGGTGTTTGTTGGCAAATGCTATTTGTCAACGAACTCTAGCCGCTCAATCCCCTGTCGTTCATTTCACCAAGACCAAAACAGTAGCCTGTACCTGTTCATTGGCGGTTCGCGTGTAGGCCGACCTTTGCATTCCAAACACGGCGAGGATGTCTATTTTGGTGCCGCGTTCCAGCTAGAACTCCTCCGCTTTGTGATCGTCATGGGTGACGGTTGCGGCGTATACTTGTGTAGCAGTGTTCTCGGGGATGTGCTGCTCGCTCCGTGTTACGAATTAAATAGCGTAGCGGTGTGCGCGAGGTGTAAACCGGCGCCGCCATTGCTTTGTTGTGGTATTTGACCCCGGCTGACCTGTCCAGCAGCGGCCAGCGCGGCGAGGACAAAGCGTATCTAGACTGTTCTAGTGTGTGCCTGAGCGAGTGAGGCTGATGCAAGACTTAGTACCTGGATTGTTCGGTGTGGGAGAGCGCATGCGTGACGGGCAGGTGCTGGATAATTCTAGAGAACTGTGTACATGTATATATAAGCGGTGTGAGTGAGCGTCAAAAAAAGGAGGAGAAAGAAGAGAAGAAGACGAGGTTGCAGCAGACAGAAAGGTTGAAGCGAGCGACAGCAGTAGAGAGACTGTGTTGCCGTTAGAGTGTTGGTTGTCGTGGTCAGGCGAGCGTGACGTGTGTAGCTAGCGTACGTGTCGCTGAGAGGTCAGAGGTTGTGGAGAGCTGTGTAACTGTGTTAGTAGGACTGTGTGTCACCGGTTGCCAGCGTGTAATGCCAGAGAGGAGACATTTGCTGTAAATAAAGTGTTTTGCTAAGCGGCTCGGCTGTGAGGGCTGTTTTCTTGAGAGAGATTGGCACCGCGGATCGTGGACCCATAACGAGCCATTTGACGACGGCATAGGCATCCGGGTCCTATGTTACGCCGTTAATTCAAATACGGAGACAACACCACCATTTCCATCCGTAACATCTGGGGGCATCGTCCGAGATCTGCATCGTCAACCTGCTCTGCTACAAGAATAGCTGCGACAGTCAAGACAGAAACTGTAAGTGAATTCTCTCTCGTTTTGAGATAGGAAGCGACGTATAACGTGTAATCATGGAACACGTGATGAATTTGGTGAAGATAGGCAAGGAGTTGGGTCTCGAAGGAGACGAATTAAGAAAGTTTTTGGAACAGAAAGAGAAGGAACAGAAAGAGAAGGAGCAGAAGGATAGGGAGAGAGAAGAAAGAGCTGCAGAACGAGAGTTTAAAAAACTGCAGCTACAACTTGAACATGAAGAAAGAGAAAGACAACGAGCGCACGAACTAGAGATGGCGCGACTGAGACCAGCAGTCACCAGCTCAGAAGTGTCTATGAAACATGAGAGGCCAAGACTGCCAAAGTTCGTTGATGGAAAAGACAGTATGGACAGTTATTTGCAACGTTTCGAGCGCCATGCCGAGTTGTCCAGTTGGCCGCGAATAGAGTGGGCAGTGTCACTGAGTGCACTGTTGTCAGGGCATGCACTGGATATTTACTCCCGCATGCCAGCAGAAGCAGCTCAAGACTATGATGAGCTGAAGCAAGCTTTATTGAGTGGCTATGATTTCACGGAAAACGGATTTAGACACCGTTTTCGTGCCAGCAAGCCAGAGAAAGGTGAGAGCCCTGAGCAGTTCGTAGAAAGAATTAGAGGGTACTTACACAGATGGATCGAGCTGGCCGGGCAAGAAAAGGACTTTGAAGGACTTTCATATATTGTCCTTAAAGAACAATTTATCGAAGCCTGCCCCAAGGACGTGGCTGTCTTCTTGCAACAGCAGGAAGATCAGAGCCTGAAAGCACTTTCAAATGCTGCAATGAGATATTTGCAATCTCAGGGGAGAAGTTTTGCTTGTGAATCAGGGGATCCGTCGCCTGTGACTCCTCCACCATCATCCGCTGTCCCCGAGAGAACGAATAAAGACCAGCATTGCTTCTCGTGCGGAGGGAGAGGTCACAAGGCAGTGGTGTGTCCGGGTGGATTGAATAAGCAAAGGTCCAGCCGCAGGTTGTTTGAAGAGAGCGGTGATCAGTATGCTCACCGAGCGATGACGTCAGCCAACGTTGCGTTGATTGAGAGCAGACAGAGTGTGAGGAACGGCAATGGAAGAGAGAACCGCGCAGGGTCTACCAGTCAAGAACTGCCGGTGGTGGACTGCGCTCTGGCGGTTGTGGCGAGCGCCAAAGAAGGTGGCATAAGAACTGCGGTCGGCAGGATCGGCCACAAAACGGTGTCGGTGCTGAGAGACACTGGTTGTAATGGTGTCATTGTCAGGAGGAGCCTCGTACCGCGAGGGCAGTACACGGGGCGAGTGTCCAGCCTACGGTGTTGCCACGGCCACACCCAACAGGTGCCAGACGCAGAGGTCGAGGTGTCGACGCCGTATTTTCGAGGTCGGGTGACGGCAGCGTGTGTAGACGACCCGCCGTACGACTTGATAATTGGCAACATTCCAGGAGCAAGAGACATTGGTGTCCCTTACTCGCAGATGCCAGAGGAAATTGTGTTAAGACCATCAAGAGACCGGGAGGGTCAGACAACGAGACGGGCATCATTCAGCAGGGTTAGAGCGCCAGCGTTCGGTGGGGAAAGACGATTTGGGGAGAGGGGATATCGTCAGCGACCTGCAGCACCGAGTCTGGAGGAGGGACCGAGAGGAGTGAGGCCACGTCACCATCACGAGCCAAGGTACCGTGCGGTTGGCGCGGAAGATAACAGACTGGTAACAGATTGGCGGTGTGCGAACGGATATAGGAAATGGAACTGACCTGTGACTGTGTGTAAAGAACTGAGTCTGTCGTGGTAAAGAAAGACTGTGTTGAATAAGACTTCATGCTTGCAGAAATTGGTGTTAATCGATCTTGTGTTCGAGAAATTTTAAGTAAGCGTTGAATAATGTCATTAATATTGCTAGCGTTAGTGGAGCTGTAGATGTAACTGAATGTATGAGTAGTGGAAATGTAACGATGTTGACAAACAGTGAGTAATGGGATAATGTTGATGTATGTGTGGTCGTAGAAACGTAGTTGTTGCTGTTTTATAATTGAGTTGTGAGAGATGTACATTTAATTCGTATGTTTTGTTTGAAGAAAGTCCTGCGGAATTTCTTCTTGAAGTAGGGGGATATGTTACGAATTAAATAGTGTAGCGGTGTGCGCGAGGTGTAAACCGGCGCCGCCATTGCTTTGTTGTGGTATTTGACCCCGGCTGACCTGTCCAGCAGCGGCCAGCGCGGCGAGGACAAAGCATATCTAGACTGTTCTAGTGTGTGCCTGAGCGAGTGAGGCTGATGCAAGACTTAGTATCTGGATTGTTCGGTGTGGGAGAGCGCATGCGTGACGGGCAGGTGCTGGATAATTCTAGAGAACTGTGTACATGTATATATAAGCGGTGTGAGTGAGCGTCAAAAAAAGGAGGAGAAAGAAGAGAAGAAGACGAGGTTGCAGCAGACAGAAAGGTTGAAGCGAGCGACAGCAGTAGAGAGACTGTGTTGCCGTTAGAGTGTTGGTTGTCGTGGTCAGGCGAGCGTGACGTGTGTAGCTAGCGTACGTGTCGCTGAGAGGTCAGAGGTTGTGGAGAGCTGTTGTAACTGTGTTAGTAGGACTGTGTGTCACCGGTTGCCAGCGTGTAATGCCAGAGAGGAGACATTTGCTGTAAATAAAGTGTTTTGCTAAGCGGCTCGGCTGTGAGGGCTGTTTTCTTGAGAGAGATTGGCACCGCGGATCGTGGACCCATAACGAGCCATTTGACGACGGCATAGGCATCCGGGTCCTATGTTACGCCGTTAATTCAAATACGGAGACAACACCACCATTTCCATCCGTAACATCTGGGGGCATCGTCCGAGATCTGCATCGTCAACCTGCTCTGCTACAAGAATAGCTGCGACAGTCAAGACAGAAACTGTAAGTGAATTCTCTCTCGTTTTGAGATAGGAAGCGACGTATAACGTGTAATCATGGAACACGTGATGAATTTGGTGAAGATAGGCAAGGAGTTGGGTCTCGAAGGAGACGAATTAAGAAAGTTTTTGGAACAGAAAGAGAAGGAACAGAAAGAGAAGGAGCAGAAGGATAGGGAGAGAGAAGAAAGAGCTGCAGAACGAGAGTTTAAAAAACTGCAGCTACAACTTGAACATGAAGAAAGAGAAAGACAACGAGCGCACGAACTAGAGATGGCGCGACTGAGACCAGCAGTCACCAGCTCAGAAGTGTCTATGAAACATGAGAGGCCAAGACTGCCAAAGTTCGTTGATGGAAAAGACAGTATGGACAGTTATTTGCAACGTTTCGAGCGCCATGCCGAGTTGTCCAGTTGGCCGCGAATAGAGTGGGCAGTGTCACTGAGTGCACTGTTGTCAGGGCATGCACTGGATATTTACTCCCGCATGCCAGCAGAAGCAGCTCAAGACTATGATGAGCTGAAGCAAGCTTTATTGAGTGGCTATGATTTCACGGAAAACGGATTTAGACACCGTTTTCGTGCCAGCAAGCCAGAGAAAGGTGAGAGCCCTGAGCAGTTCGTAGAAAGAATTAGAGGGTACTTACACAGATGGATCGAGCTGGCCGGGCAAGAAAAGGACTTTGAAGGACTTTCATATATTGTCCTTAAAGAACAATTTATCGAAGCCTGCCCCAAGGACGTGGCTGTCTTCTTGCAACAGCAGGAAGATCAGAGCCTGAAAGCACTTTCAAATGCTGCAATGAGATATTTGCAATCTCAGGGGAGAAGTTTTGCTTGTGAATCAGGGGATCCGTCGCCTGTGACTCCTCCACCATCATCCGCTGTCCCCGAGAGAACGAATAAAGACCAGCATTGCTTCTCGTGCGGAGGGAGAGGTCACAAGGCAGTGGTGTGTCCGGGTGGATTGAATAAGCAAAGGTCCAGCCGCAGGTTGTTTGAAGAGAGCGGTGATCAGTATGCTCACCGAGCGATGACGTCAGCCAACGTTGCGTTGATTGAGAGCAGACAGAGTGTGAGGAACGGCAATGGAAGAGAGAACCGCGCAGGGTCTACCAGTCAAGAACTGCCGGTGGTGGACTGCGCTCTGGCGGTTGTGGCGAGCGCCAAAGAAGGTGGCATAAGAACTGCGGTCGGCAGGATCGGCCACAAAACGGTGTCGGTGCTGAGAGACACTGGTTGTAATGGTGTCATTGTCAGGAGGAGCCTCGTACCGCGAGGGCAGTACACGGGGCGAGTGTCCAGCCTACGGTGTTGCCACGGCCACACCCAACAGGTGCCAGACGCAGAGGTCGAGGTGTCGACGCCGTATTTTCGAGGTCGGGTGACGGCAGCGTGTGTAGACGACCCGCCGTACGACTTGATAATTGGCAACATTCCAGGAGCAAGAGACATTGGTGTCCCTTACTCGCAGATGCCAGAGGAAATTGTGTTAAGACCATCAAGAGACCGGGAGGGTCAGACAACGAGACGGGCATCATTCAGCAGGGTTAGAGCGCCAGCGTTCGGTGGGGAAAGACGATTTGGGGAGAGGGGATATCGTCAGCGACCTGCAGCACCGAGTCTGGAGGAGGGACCGAGAGGAGTGAGGCCACGTCACCATCACGAGCCAAGGTACCGTGCGGTTGGCGCGGAAGATAACAGACTGGTAACAGATTGGCGGTGTGCGAACGGATATAGGAAATGGAACTGACCTGTGACTGTGTGTAAAGAACTGAGTCTGTCGTGGTAAAGAAGGACCGTGTTGAATAAGACTTCATGCTTGCAGAAATTGGTGTTAATCGATCTTGTGTTCGAGAAATTTTAAGTAAGCGTTGAATAATGTCATTAATATTGCTAGCGTTAGTGGAGCTGTAGATGTAACTGAATGTATGAGTAGTGGAAATGTAACGATGTTGACAAACAGTGAGTAATGGGATAATGTTGATGTATGTGTGGTCGTAGAAACGTAGTTGTTGCTGTTTTATAATTGAGTTGTGAGAGATGTACATTTAATTCGTATGTTTTGTTTGAAGAAAGTCCTGCGGAATTTCTTCTTGAAGTAGGGGGATATGTTACGAATTAAATAGCGTAGCGGTGTGCGCGAGGTGTAAACCGGCGCCGCCATTGCTTTGTTGTGGTATTTGACCCCGGCTGACCTGTCCAGCAGCGGCCAGCGCGGCGAGGACAAAGCGTATCTAGACTGTTCTAGTGTGTGCCTGAGCGAGTGAGGCTGATGCAAGACTTAGTATCTGGATTGTTCGGTGTGGGAGAGCGCATGCGTGACGGGCAGGTGCTGGATAATTCTAGAGAACTGTGTACATGTATATATAAGCGGTGTGAGTGAGCGTCAAAAAAAAGGAGGAGAAAGAAGAGAAGAAGACGAGGTTGCAGCAGACAGAAAGGTTGAAGCGAGCGACAGCAGTAGAGAGACTGTGTTGCCGTTAGAGTGTTGGTTGTCGTGGTCAGGCGAGCGTGACGTGTGTAGCTAGCGTACGTGTCGCTGAGAGGTCAGAGGTTGTGGAGAGCTGTGTAACTGTGTTAGTAGGACTGTGTGTCACCGGTTGCCAGCGTGTAATGCCAGAGAGGAGACATTTGCTGTAAATAAAGTGTTTTGCTAAGCGGCTCGGCTGTGAGGGCTGTTTTCTTGAGAGAGATTGGCACCGCGGATCGTGGACCCATAACGAGCCATTTGACGACGGCATAGGCATCCGGGTCCTATGTTACGCCGTTAATTCAAATACGGAGACAACACCACCATTTCCATCCGTAACACTCCGCCCTGAAAGATGTTAGTCACCCTCGGTCGCTCTGGCTGTCTTCGAAATCGTTAAGGTTTGCGGTTCAGATGAAAAGCTTGAACCATTGCCGGTACGATTGAGGATCTGTGCCCTGTGGTCGCAGGTCTCCCGCGGTTCAGTTACGTGTGATTAATGGGCTTAGAAGGTAGCCTTGCACTCGTAGATCCCATTACGAGCGATTAACTAACTCAGATGGTAGCCGGCAGCAACTTTAATATGTGCTGTATAAGCTATGGGAGCTAGATTTACCACGGCTCCTGGCACCAGACTTGCCTTCCACTAGATCTTCGTCAATGGGATAAAGTGTACTCCTTCCAGTTTCGGAGCGTCAAAAGAGCTCCATATTGCTAATTATCGTCACTACCTTCCCGAGTTGGGAGTGGGGAAGTTGCTCGCCTGCTGTCTTCCTGGGATATGGTAGCCGTTTCTCACAGGTATACATACTACACGGTGCCACATTATCTGAACGCCTACATGCTTTTTCTTCTTTGTAGACAGTGACAGAAGGCATTTATTCAAGGCTTGAGGCTAAGAATATAGAGGCTTGTCTTTTCCACCAATGTTGTCTATGCCACACACGCGAACTGACTGATTACTTTCTTAACAAGTAAGAAGTCCATCACTTGTAGTGGACTCAAACAGATCGAGGGAAAGTTGTTTTTTATTCACAGTAAAGTGTTTTAAGACACGTCAATTTGTTTTTAAAAGGCATGTTAAAACGTAGAATGTATATAAATATTTTTCAGAACATGCTCAAATATTCTTTGGGACACCAAAATGCTCACTGACAAGTCAAAACGCTCTTTAAAATAGATCATAAAGCTCAAAGCAAAATATGTTTAGACATTTGCATGTGTTTTAGACACATCAAAATGTTCTTCAGGACATGTCAAAATGTTCTTCTGGACATGTCAAAATGTTCTTCAGGACATGTCAAAATGTTTTTGACAAACGTTCTTTAAAGTAGGCCTTAAAGGTCTCTCACAACCCAGGAAATTCTAAAGCAGACAGTTCTTGAACATATGCGCCAAAACCCTGCCTGGGAATGTAAAATAAATCTTGTTATTTTATACTTTTGTAAGAAGAAGAAGTCTGCCTCTTCATGTGTCCCTTGCTTGTAGAGCTTGTCTTCTCTTTCCAAATCCTTCACAAATCAGAAGCTAAAAATCTGGCGGAAGCTTTTGCTGAAAACAGTTTTATTGCCAGAAAGCGTTGGAAAGAAGTTTTTGACTGACATGTCTAGCGTGTACCAGTTCAAAACAGTCTATGTAACTTGTTTATGTGTATAATTTACTCATATTTACAGCTCGTTCATTTTCTACTTGCTAATGTTCTTGAGTTGCTAAAATGCACAGCTTACTCAATAATTTGTACAGTTTGCAATTAGAGAATCACATGACTCAAAGAACCCTCTACAAAATAAATACTTTATATAAGTATTTTTGGAATTTGCCTATTATATCAGTCGTGTTTCTCCCGATAGGAATCTCTGCCACCTTTAAAGCTTCGAAGCAGCTGATCAAAACCGATCATTTTCCATCAGTTTCAAATCGACCAGAAAAAATCTCGCTCGACAGAAACGCGTCGACATCTCTATAGCGTATGAATGGGTCAAATATACTCCGCAATAATCATCATCATCATCATCATCATCATCATCATCATCATCATCATCATCATCATCATCATCATCATCAGATTCGTGGCCTAGCATGACACGAGCTTTCAGGTGGAAAGTCCGGAGCATCTTTTGTCCGATGCATTTGAAGATGGCCTCACTGGCGTCTGCTGATGAATAATAAATATTTTGCCCTCGGTGGAAGCCGGCTTTACGGCTGGGAGAGAAAATTTATTAGAGCTCGTAAGGTTTAGTTCGCGTCCCGCTACAGTGACGACACAGTGAATCCTTCGTGCCACTCTCGCCCCAGTGTTTTTTTTAATACACACCGCAAGGTTTTATCCCGCTGCGTTCTTTTTAAATACAGGCTGAAATAAAATAAGAAATGTTATAAAGGCGGACATGGGATATGGTTTGCTATCACAATAGACAGAACGAGGAAAACAACAAAGAAGAAAGAGAGAGACAGAATATTTCGGATATTGTTGATGTTGTTGGGGTGATTTTGGTGATGGTGGTGGGGGATGATATAATGATTTAGATGTTATGATTATCAGTAAACGAAAAATAAGGCAGACGTTATAATGGTATTAAACAATACGCATCTGTCGAAGAAAAATAATTAAACAACTGCCCTCTTGTTCATCTATGCAAACAGGCAGCAACACACACACACACGCACACACACACACAAACACACACATCACACCCACAACAAACAGAACAAAACTCAAAGAATAAAAAGACAGACAGTCAGACAAGACAGACAGACAGAAGGTGAAAAAATGCATCCCACTAGTTCTTTAATTGTTAGCCATCCTTTTTTTATACTTTTCACTCTTTGCCAAACAAGACATCCTTCTCTTGCTACTGCAATGAAACTTAATCCGTGTTGCATTTGACAGCGATTCGGTATACGGTTTTTACTTAACTCATTTTTTTTAAGCTATTGGCACGAACGACGAAAGACCCAACTTTTTTGCAGCTCGAGTAGTTTTCACGAACAAGTGACCTTTTCCCATGTGTTCCTTGCAATTATTGAAAGTGGGGGCCAAACTCAGGTTAGAGCTAAATTTAGGACTGGACTAGAGCTTCGAATCAGTGGAAGATGCTTGCCCTGGTATAAATGTTGACAGGTAGACGGCGCTTTATGGCTTGTTTACAATTTATAACAATCGTAGGGACCTGTCGAGGGTGTTTCTGTTCTTGAGATTCAAATTTCAAGTGTTAACACAAATTTACCAAAAAAAAAAAATTATGTACCCATATGCAGCTAAGAAAAACAAGAATCAATAGAGGCTGTGTAAGCAAGCTCAGCCTAAAGATTTCCTTGAGATCACTTTTCAAAAGGCTTATTTTCACTAGCACTGTTGTGCATCAGTAAATCCCACAAGACGCAACTCAGCATTTACATAGCGACAGTGGTCGAGGGGTGGGGGCTCTTTCAGCAGATGGTACCCGCTAGGATCTGCTTAGATAAAGGGACAAAAGCCCTAAATCAAATATGCTGACAATGACAATGCAGGCTGTTCACAGCCACTGACGTGTCACAGTGGGACCTGTTCACAGTGACAGATGATGGGCTACAGCTGTCTGTTCAGTGACCGTTTGACCTGTCCGCAACGACAAACGTACTACAATGAGACCTGTTCACAGTGACAGACTGCTACCGTGCGACATGTTCACAGTAACAGGTGTGCTACCATACGACTAGTTCACAGTGACTTTGTGATATCTATATGTAATTATACCTGATTTATCATCTAAATATCATATACCCATATCATAATAATGCATGATAATCGGCTCCTCTTCAATCAGATTAATCTGTGTGGGTTGATAACGACTCTTTTAAAATCGCCAAAAGATGTCCAACATTGTCCGATGTTCATACTAGACTGTGGACAGAACTCAGAAGCACCGCATAATCTCAAACAAGTCAAGGAAGAGATTAAATTCATCATGAGCTGATCGTAATAAATTTCATGTATTTAATTAAAGTTCTTTATGTTTTTCTCATGTTTTCTATTTATTTGTTTTCCATACTATTTACTATAGTGTATTATGTTGCAGTATACCTGTTTATGTAGGTGTGAGTGTGTGGATTTCTAGAAACTATTACGAATAAAAAGAAACTGAGCTGGTTATAAAAAAGACAAAGTGTTGGTCCAACATTGATGCAATTCTGTTGCAGCATTGAAACAATATTGGCTTTACGTTGGTAGAATGCTGGCCAGCCATTCGGAGGCAATGGCATTTCTGAACACACAGCAGTAGATGGGAATGGGCAGATATTATGATGAACCGATTTGTTAGTGAATTATCTTATAATCATACAAACAAACAACAAAACAGAACGAAGCAAATGCTGTTGATGACCAGGCTGAAAAAGCCATGAACATTGGAGATATGAAAAAGCTTTATATATATTTAGATTGTGATAATTTTTTCAAACGACTTATTGTTGGGCATTGCATGGTCATAGCTCCTACTACTTGAATGTTTGTTTAATGATCTTGCATCCCGCAAACTTGGCAACCACCACCTTGATGGTCTTTAATGACAAATGTCAAAGACAGTAGTTTATTGATAATTGCAGAAATTGTAATTTATGTAAATGTCCACCGTTTAGTGATATTGCTGACACGGAAGCTATAATCTATTCTGGCATTCCACCATCTTAAAAGAGTATGAGGGGCAAGCAAGGTTCGAGGATGGGCTGGGTTGGAGGAGGGTGGCTTGTAAAGGATTAAATCAGCCTGGTGCCCTAGTTATGAAACAGAGGTGACATGTACTCCCCCACCACCCCGGGTTTGCTTTACCTTCGTTCAGTACCTACAGCCCTAGAAATCTCTGTGTAACCATAGATGTAGACAACATGCAGGATTATTAGATTATTACCCAACCTTCTAGGTCTGCAAATGTCCAGTTACAGTGCCACGCAAAGATAACCTTAGACAAAGCTTTCTGCTTTATGACAACAGCCCAGTGGCGTAAGAACCGGGGGGGGGGCGTGGGGTACAGCCGCCCCCCCAAAAAAAGATGCTGGGAAGGCAAGAATGTGAACGTCGTTCATTGTCAGCATGGAGCTGCCCCCTTCCCCCAAAGCCGAGCATATTCCTACGCCACTGCAGCCCCAGGGAAAACGTCCCCGACGGTAAGTGGAAAAAACAAAAGCGAGGGTCTTGTCTCCACAGTACCAAAGAGGTGTGCAATGATTCATAAGTAAAACCCCAGGGGCCAGCTCCACAACACGTTTCTAAACCTGAAAACTGTTCTAAAGAAGCAAAATCTCTTCAGTCATTTTGATGCATCGCAGAAAAACATACAAAAAATTGTACTGACAGGACGAAAAGTCACACTTAAACAACTTTATCTTACTTAAAACAGTTTTAGTTTTAAAAATTCTAAAATTGTGGTGTGCACTTTAAACTAATTATCTAAATAGAATTAAGGCCTAAAAGTGTTTAAAATTAGAAATGTGTTGTGCAACTGGCCCCAGGGGTAGAGTCAGTCAGTCAGTCGTCCCTTGCCTGGCACCTGGCATTAGGGGGAGCACATGGATAGACGCGGCAGCTGACAGGGCCGCCATTCTTGCCGATTGTGGGTGACAGTGAGCAGGTCCTGTACAGGACGACCAGTCCAGTCTTTGACGTTCGTAAGCCAGTTCTTTCTCTGGCCACCTCGGCGTCGACCGCCATCCAATGTGCCTTGAAGGATAGTCTTCAACAAGGTGTCATGCCGGATCACATGGCCAAAGAAGACCAGCTTACGTCGCTTGACTGTTGATAGTAGAGGTTCCTGGTGTCCTACGAGTGTGGCAATCTTGTTTCTTACAAAGTCGTTGGTTTTATGTTCCTTGTATGAGGTCCGGAGCACCCTCCTCAGGCACTTGTTCTCGAATGCCTGGATTCTTCTTTCCGTTTCGGCGAGGAGAGTTCACGTGTCACATTCGTAGAGCAGGATCGGCACTACCAGGGATTTTTATAGCCTGTACTTGGTAGTGAACCTTATCTTGTGGCTGTGCCATATCCTATCTAGCCTAGCCATTGCTGCTGTGTTGTCGTTGCGATCCTGATGCGGATATCTAGCGTGTAGCTGCCGTCCTTGGAGAGGGTGGCTTCCAAGTACTTGAAGCTGCTTATCTCTTTGAGCTGTACCCCGTTCATAAAGATCTCTGCTTGCCGCTGCCATTGATAATAACTTTGATCTCTTCAGTGCTGGTCTCCATTCCATATGCATTTGAGCTGTCTGTCAATCTGTTGGTGAGGTCTTGCAGTTCCTTGTTAGTACCTGCTAATAAATCTATGTCATCTGCGAAGCGTAGATTGCAGATTGATCTTCCACCGATTGAAATGGAGGTATGATGGTCATGAAGAGCTTCGAGCATGATGTTCTCCAAGAATATATTGAACAGCACGGGTGATAGGGGACATACTTGACTTACCCCTACTGTGGTGCGAAAGAAAGCTCCTATTTGGTTTTCAGCAGTACTATACTCGTTGAGCTGTTATACAGTGATTCAACGACTTGGACGAGCACTTCCTCAATGTTGAATTTCCGCATCACATGCCATAGCCCCTCGTTCCATACTCTGTCAAATGCCTTTTTAAAGTCAATGAAGTTGTGGTAAAGGTCCCGCTGATGCTGAAGACTACATTTGAAGATCTGCTAAACTGTGCTTCTACGTGGTCTGAAGCCAGCCTGTTCTTCTGCTAGCAGCTTTTCTGCAGTGGTTCTGATGTGGTTTTGTCTGACCTTCAGCATGACTTTGCTTGGGTGACTGATAAGGCTTATGGTTCTGTAGTTCTGGCACTGTTTGCTGTTTCCTTTCTTTGGGAGGGGTATGATTAGTGACTGCGTCCATTCTCTGGGCCATTCCTTGCGCTCCCAGACTCTTTGGCACAGGACAGTCAGGGCCTTTGTGGTTTCTTCCCCACCCTGCTTGAGCACCTCAGCTTGTACCTTATCAACGCCTGGTGACTTTCCTCCCTTCAAACTATGTACAGCTCTTTCGACCTCTTCCCGTAGGACTGTTGGGTCTGTAGGTTTGCTGTCTCTAGCTTGGTTGTTTTGGAGGATGTTGGCGTCGGTCTTCATCTGGTAATTGTACAGGTCCTTGCAGTACTCTGTCCATCGGTTGAGTACAACATTGCCTTCTGTGAGAAGGTGACCATTGCTGTTTTCGATTTCTGAGATCTTCTGCTGGTGTGTCTTAGTGAGAGTCTTTAGAAGTCGGTAGGCCTTTGTGCTGTCCCCTCGTGCCATTCCATCGTCTATGTCCCGGCACTGATTCTCGATCCAGCTCTCCCTAGCTGCCTTCATCCCTTTCTTGATGGCACAGTTCACTTCTTTGTATTTGGTGGCTGCTTCTGGTTTGCTTTTCTTTTCTCTCTTCAAGGCCCTCCTTTGGTCACAGAGGTCTAGGATGTCGTTCGTGACCCATGGCTGTTTCTTATTCCTATGTCGCCCTAGAACTTCCTGGGCTGTTGACAGTAGCACCTCTTTGATGTTTCCAGCGAGGGTATCTACATCCCAGTCCACCAAGTTTAGCGCGCCAAATTTTCCGCCAACCGTGGTCTTGAAGACTTCTGCAACCTTTGGGTCTTGCAGCTTCTCCAAATCAAAGCGAATTCAGGGGGTGTTTGAGAGTCGCTTCGCTTTCAGCCTCAGCTTCAGGTTCGTTAGAAAAAAGTCATGGTCGCTGCCCATGTCAGTGTCTGGGTACGTCTTTGTCTTGGCCCTGTTGATGCTGGATTTGAAGCGTCTCGGCAGTAGGATATAGTCGATCTGATTATGGACCAATCCGTCTGGTGAGTGCCACGTTGCTGTCCTTGATTTCTTGTGGGGATATAAGGTGTTGGCTAAGGTGAGTCTCTGGCTCTGCGCAAACTCTAGGAGTCTGATGCCCCTGTCGTTAGTTTCACCATGGCCAAAATTTCCCACTGTTCCTGCCCATTGCTGGTAGGAGTCTGGGCCGACCTTTGCGTTCCAGTCTCCGAGCACAACCAGGATGTCCTTTTCTGAAACTTTCTTGACAACCTTGTCCAGTTGTTGGTAGAACTCTTCCACTTTGTTGTGTCCATGTGTAAAAGTTGGAGCGTATACTTGGACAATGGTGACATTGTGGGGCTTAGCTGAGACACGAATGGAGATCAGCTGGCTGGACACGGGTGTACAGCTGATGATGGCTCTGGCGACCTTCCTGTGCACGAGGAAGCCCACGCCGTACTCATGCCTGGTGTCCTCCCCACTGTAGCACAGTTTGTGGCCGTCGTTGTTTCCCCAAATCCTGTCCATCTGACCTCCGCCTGTCCCACAATGTCCCACTGGTACCGTTTTAGCTCGTGTGTGAGTTGTTGCACTTTGCCGCACTGGTATAACGTGCGTACGTTCCACGTGCCAATGGCTGTTCCCTCTCTTAGCTTGATTTCTGCTGTGGTTTCTGTCTTGGCTTCAGCAGCACACTTTTCGCTGACCCCACGCTGGAGCCTGCCGATAGGGTGCGCGGTCGTTGTTAATCCGGGCCGCGACCGATCCGGCATGTTATCTTTTTTGCGGCGTATATCCATGGTCCTATCATTGAGCCTATACACTTGGTAGCGCTAATCCCTTCTCCATGTGAACCACAGCCGGTAGTCGGCCTGGTCATGAACACGTAGGCGCTGGGCCCTGGCCGGTACTCTCTTCGTGGAGAGTTTTCGCCCGCTGATGCCGTGTTAGTATCAGGATTTTCTGTATGGGTTTGCTCCCTTATCCTTTATCTTTCCCAAGATTCCCCCAAGGCAGTGGGCACACTGGGCAGGGGTAGAGCTCCATCTGCAGTGCCTGGGCACTGCTTCATAACTATCAAGACAAATCGTTTGTCCTTGAGTTCCCCATGTTGCCTCTGGGCAATGACATCCTCGCTGCATGACTAGGACCCCAGGAGAAAATATGAAGCATAGTAAAAGTATGTCGGCGCCTGACTCATAAAATCTTCCTGATGCAGACGAGTTTTGGATTTCTTTGACGGTGGATACAATAAATATTGCATAACTGCATTTTAACCCTCCTTGGTACCCCCCACCCAATTCAAACGCAGATGGAATCGCCTGGAAAGAAGAAAAAAATAAAAAGATGCGGAGCATGCAGTTGTTTATACAGCCCCCGTCGCCCTGCGATAGTAATATGAACGTGTGGGTAACGTGAGGAAAAATATTTTTATAACGGTTGGATTGATACGATTCTTTGTGTGACCAACATCTGTAACAAGGCCATCACGTGCAGATGACACACGATTTACTTAAATATCAGAGTTCATGTGTGTGTGTGTGTGTGTGTGTGTGTGTGTGTGTGTGTGTGTGTGTGTGTGTGTGTGTGTGTGTGTGTGTGTGTTTTAGAGGTAAATATACTCTTGAAAAGAGAGAAAGAGATTTTATATTTCCTATTCTTTGGGACATGTGGCCATGGACCATTGTTAACAAGGGTGGGGACGGGAATAACTGCGCAAGAGCAGCATATAACCGATCATGTCAAAATGAAGTCAACAGTTTTTGAGTTTTGGTAATAATAAAAACCTCTAGTAATTAAAAACCATTGTGTTTCCTTGGGCGTCTTGACCTCACATTACACTTGTGTAAGGAAGTCGCAAGGTTTACGTACTTTACTAAATCAAGCATTAAGCTCTCTGTTACAGCGAAATTTGATTGATTGATTGATTGATTGATTGATTGATTGATTGATTGATTGATTGATTGATTGATTGATTGATTGATTGCCATTACCCCAAAGAGAGATTATGTTCACGAAACCAAAAGACGTGTTTTTGATCTCCGATAATTTTATATATTTATTTTTATTAATTTAAATTGGAGTGTGTACAGTAGAAATCCTCTTGTGCAACAACAGATGCCTCGCGACACGCTCAATTTTCGAAAAGTCGTCTGGTGGTTTTGTGACAGTTTTCGTGATCTTATGATGAAACAAGCGAGGCCCTGGTGTCATGCTGATGGCGCTGTTGGTTTGCTTCTCTATCTCTCCCGCCCCCCCGGCTCTGGGACAGTCTTCTGACAGGGATGTGAAAGTGAATCCTGAACCTATTGAAAAATCTGAGTAACACAGATTTTCCTGTTAGTGCTTCACACACACACACACACACACACACACACACACACACACACACACACACACACACACACACACACACACACACACACACACACACAAAGAAAGAAAGAAAGAAAGAAAGAAAGAAAGAAAGAAAGAAAAAAAGAAAGAAAGAAAGAAAGAAAGAAATGAATGAATGAAAGATAGCACAAATAACTCGAAGGATATGTAGGGCTTTTATTGTAGGTAAACAAGAATGACAGATATATACACACACATACAAACACACACATATATTTATACAAACGTTCTCTCTCTCTTTCTCTCTCTCTCACACACACACACACACAGCAGGATATTCACAGACAGGGACACTTTGTAGTCATAACCCCAGAACATACTTACAAATGCACACGTTCTTACTCACATTCGTGGAGATGGTATACAGAATCCGGCACAAGATCTTTGAAATCTTTTCTCTCGTGTCTCTTAAAATGATTTTATAGACATGGAAATGTATGGCTCCTCATTAGAAATTCAACATCGCGAAGGCATTATCGTCTCTTTTATAACACACGAAGCGGAGAAATACGATTTTTGTGTTTGTCTTTCCCGCCAGACTGCCGACAATAAGGATCTTTTTTTGCTTTGACGAAAATGTTATATATACAGTTTAAGAATTAAACGTTAAAACTGAAGGGCTGCAAGAACGGGCCTAAGCCGTTTATGTGATTAATTCATATTTATGCCAGTAGAACCATGTCAGTAGAAGCATTTGTTACAGGCCGACACGGAAAGTGAAACACTGACGTGTCACTTACTAAAGAGAGAGAGAGAAAATTCAAAACTTCAAATATTTAAAAATTCTTTGTTCTCTCTGTGTGTGTGTGTGTGTGTGTGTGTGTGTGTGTGTGTGTGCGCGCGCCAAAGAAAAAGAGAGAAAAGCTGAGGAGAGCTTAGCATTGATGACTAGATGTTTGAAACTGAAACTTCAGGTATATCCTGATGGGTGGTTTAGTGAATTATTTTCATATGTAAGCACTTTACCCATCACTCCTTTGGTACAATGGACACGCCTGAAAGGATTTTGTGCACTTTCCTTTAGTTCGTCATCATCGTCGTTATTACTGAACTCTGATGTTAGAAAAAAATTGAGTTACTGGATGTACAACACTTTGTGGTCATCTGATGACGTCACATATGCTCTCCTGCTGACCCGGTGCGTGACCCGTCGATCGGTGCAGCATAGCCACGGATGACCGGCCAGCAGACCGACCCGCACCGTTGTCATGGAGTCTCGCGTGTCGTTGCTGGTCGCTCCTGGCTTGACCACGACATTTTGAATCAGTCACGTTTGCCGCCAAGTCCCCTTCTACCACTCGACCCCCCACCCTACCCCTCGATGGGGGTTGTCACAGGGTGAATGGGTGCGGAAGAGAGAGAATGGCTGGATGGGATGTGGAGCGAGAGCGTGGCGACATGGTCACGCATGCGTGCTGATGGTCGACACGCGCAGACCGCGGTGAGCTGCCACACAAAGAGGACAGGATGGACAGCTCGGAGTGACCGAGCGGTGCTGTCAGCAAGGGCGGTGGAACCGAGCTTTGGTAAGGTACGTAACAGAAAGTGACTTGTGTGTGTGTGTCCGCCCGTCCGTCCGTCCGTCCGTTCTGCTTCTTTGTGCTAGAGAATCTCCATCACTAGCAGTATAATATGTCGTATGTTTAGTAGCTGCAGATACGGATATATATATATAGCTCCGACGAACGTCAAGAATACCGGAAAATAACACCACCATTTTCGGATAACTCAGTATGAATGGCACGAATGCACACAAATGTATGGCGCACTAGCTCGCGCGCTCTCTCTCTCACACACACACACACGACAGACGAACTCTTACTCGCACATACACCGGAAACATTCGGCTAAACGCCTTTCTCAATCGAATAAATCTCATCGAACATGTGAACAAGTTCACCAAAGCTGTGTGTGAAGGTCACAGGAAATGGTTTTGATGGGGAATGTTTGGAATATTGGAACTTTGGTTAACATGCTGAGCTACGCCTTGTTTGCCACTTTCGCCGATACAGTCTGACATTTTGGCACTTCGCAGGTTTGACAGAACGAAATCAACAACACAGACATTGATGACGCAGTTGGAGTTGGTCAAAACCCCAGCACAACTGTTGCAAAAGTCGCGGGAATCAAAAATCCATATAACCATCCCTTCATCCCCCGCCTCCCCAGTTAAAGAATAACGTTTGAACCTCAGTTCTCTCGATCGCTATGACATGACAGGAAGATTTACCGCGTAAATCAGAATATAAATGAAGGTATTGCTAGAATGTGTGACAGAAGACGAGCCGGAAGCAGAAGAGAGGTTCACACCTGACAACAGAAATCTCTCATCGCTTTCAGCAGCCCAGGGCTGGACACGGACGGATGCAGATGCTCTTCTGGTACAAGTTCATCGGGAACGGTAGGCTGATCTGTGACCTTTTTGCATGGCTGGTCTTATTAGCTTCCCTCCGGCGATCTTAATTACATTTGCTCGAGCGGAGCGGAGCTGCTGTTTAACGACACTCAGCTGTGACGTAGTCAGCACGTAGTGCTTCTTTTAGCCGGAGCATCCAGGTGTGCTCTGTTTGCACCTTGTTTGCTGCCGGAACAGCTGCGTGCTAGGACAGTAGTTTTCAGTTTATTCCAAACTGCGTTCGTACCTTTCCGTATGTCAGTATCTCGTAGTTAGGTTGGCCGACCCTCTAAAATGTGTTGAGCTCGAATATATGGAAAGTAGACGGACGAGCTCATTTAACTCTCTCCAAAATCTGCTTCTTAACCGGGTAGATGTCGCTGAGTATGTGGCTATGTTTGGCAGGGTTTTGTTGCTGCTGTTGTTTTGTTGGCAGTGAATACAAAATGTCACGTGAAAACTTTGCCACACATAGCCATGTAGTCGACGACATGTGTCCAGTTAAGAAAGGTCCTTTGGTCTAAAGGAAGAGGAAGTGGATGAAATAAAAAAAAGAAGAGAGATACGACGACGACGACGACGACGACGACAGTTTGACGACAAAAAGACTGGCGACTGACTCTCCCCCCACCCACCCATCGATCCATCTGTCGGGAATGGGTACCTGACTCCATAGAGAGTGTGGAAAGGTAAGGCTGACAGGGAGAGATGAGCACCACTGTCACAAAAAGCTGAGCCAGAGAAAAGGGAGGTGTTTAACATCTCAGTCACCTTCGACCGAAAAGGGTTTAGCAGACATTTTTTTTTTTTTTGGTTAACCATTCGCGGTTTAGTTTTCGTGAGAATTTCTCTGAAGTTGTTGCATGCTAAAAATAAATCCTAGCATCTACAGTTCTACACGTTCTTAAATTACAAATAAGATGACGAAGAAGAGAATAAGTGCGGAAGAGAGAAATGATGAGACGAAGACGACGACACCATTGACCTGGCGATTAAAATATGGATTAACGACTGAGATTTTTCTTTTAGGGCAAACCTCATGTTTTTGTTTTCTTATATTCTTATGTATTCTGTTATCTTAAAAACGCCATATTATTTAAAATCTTCAATTAGGAAGAATTAGAAAGCAGATGTCGGACTCCGTCTGTATCCTTATTTTACTTTCTCGTCACCTCTTCTTGCAGCTTTTATTTTTTTTAAAAAGCTTTTGTTTGTCTTTTAAAGTTCACTTTTCAACAATTTTGTGTTGGTGTGACGCCTTCTTTCGAAGTTCGTAGTTATAAGTCTACTGGGGAGCACAGTTATTACTTTTTTATTATTGATTGGCTAAAGCTCGGTACAAAATACTATATTCCGAGATGTGGGTGAAAGTTCCGGTCTCAAGATATACAAACACCACCATGCGCAGACAGGTCAACAAACCTCAGAAAGATGTCAGTATAGAATACGAATACATGCACAGATATTGACAAACCCCAGAAAGAGGTCAGTATAGAACATTAATACACTGAACGTTGTGAAATCGCCATCCAATGGGAGAGCTGTTAACATATTAATAAAGCATATCTGCTTATAGATATGGGATCCCGATTTTGACACCAGCCTGTGCATGGTGATGTTCGTAGGCATGTATCTCGAGAACAGAAGTGATGTGTGTATTCATCCAAATTTAGGGAAAATAGCATCTTGCCCTGAGCTTCACCCAATCAGTAGAAGAAGAAGAAGAAGAAAAAAAGTAGCAACCCACTAATCATTTAAAATCTCGCTTTTCAACAATTGTGCGCCATCCCCTGCAGTTCGTTCTTAACGAGTTAACGAGACTTTTTCAGCGCCCCGTAAGCTCCTTCCTTTTGCACTCTTTCCAACGTGTCAAAACTGAAAGTGAAGAAGCAAGAGCGATTGCCTACGTCACGCAGAGCTGGTGATGAAAGGGCTAAGAGGTGGTGCTAATAGGGCTGTGCGCAGTATAGGATTGGCACTCCCAACCTCCGACAGCGTCAAGATTTATAGGCCCGCTTTATGACCGGGCCCGTACAATTGTTGCTAGGCTGCGTCGTCTGCAACGCAGAACCATGCATACCTATTCGTCGCCATTTTTTTTAAACAACCTACCCCCCGACACCCACCATCCTTTCCGTGGACACAGCTAACGACTGAGTCTTTTTGACGCCTGAGCTAGCATCAGCAGTTTGAATAGGGAGGACTCAAACCGCGTCTGGCGCGTTTCAGTCCTCTATCTGTTCACACCTGTTCACAGCTTTGGCCACCTCCGACCTGTTCCCAACGGCGGCTTGTTTCCGCAAGTGTAGTGATAGCTTTGCTAAAACGTGCTAAAGTGATTTTAACGGGGGTCTCACCTTTCCCTACCCCGGCCCTCCAAGCCACCATCACCAACCCTTCCCTCCCTCCCACCCACCCACCCGAACCGTGTTCCTCCCTCCTCTCACAGACCAGACAGATTTCACATCTGGCTCACCTGCTGCTATTTTTAGGTCGGTCACTCCCGACCGCGTTTAGTCGTTACTGGACGGTCGGATGCGCTTGAAGGAGTGTCAGCAGTTCAATCATACCCTTTTTCTGGATCCTCTAGGGACTGAAGAGATAGTCCTTGTCTCCACCCCCCCCCCCTTCAACCTTTCTATAGACTAACCGTGTGCCTTGGTAGGACCGCTGCTCTTGCAATAAGCTTTGTAAAAACCTCGTTTATCAGAATGACGGGTTTCTTTTCTGCAGCAAAATAGCGGCCATTTTCTGGACCTGTTGTGTCGGATCGCAGAGAAGCAGCCGTATTGTTGTTCCGAAAGTCGTGGAGCATGCCAGACCAGTGGGGAAAAAAGGAAGTGGATGAGCCAGGTAGCTCTAACTGTTGCAGTTAATCTGTGACGATGGCCGTTAAAAGAAGGAAATTACTATCGCTTGTGGCAGGTTGGGAGTTGTCAGGCAGAGCCATTAGTAATTAATTTCGCACCTGGTTTACCTGCTTTCTGCTCGGACACGAGCTCGTTGCCTGCTATTTAGTTGTTACATACCTCGTCAACCATCATCTCCTAACATGTGTTGCGGTCATTGCTGTTTTTCTGTTATGCCGGCGCTAAAAATTGTTACTTTGGAAACGTTACTTGCTGCGACCTTATTCCACAGGACTAAACTGTTCGTCAGAAGGACGTCCGGCTTTTATTTTATTTTATTTTTTTTGCGGCTGAAATGTATGATGTCTGTTGGCAGTCTCTCGCGGCGAAAGGTAAGTAAGAAATCTGATTTTTACTTTAAAATGCTAAAATATGCACGAATATGATTAATACATGTAGCTTACACAAAACATCAGTTGTCCTTTTGAATTATGTTTTAGACAACCTGTCACCTTCGAGGAAGAAACTTGCAATCATTTACAACTGATTGTTTTATTAAACAACTTGATAATTAAAATGTGTGCGGGTTGCAACACAACAGCGTCTTCCTATTTTCACTTAGTTATTTTCAGAAGAAGATAAGATGGCCAACTGTGAACGTTTTTCCCCAACGATTATTTCCAGTAAATTTTACCGAAGAAATCACCAGCTAAATTATTTAAACACATGACGCTGGACTTTATCCGATGTACTTATGAGTGAACACTATTCCTTCTTCTCTCATTTTATCTTATTTTCTGAGTTTCTTTTTCTTTATTTTGTATTTTTTCTTCATTTTATAATTTCTTTTTCTTTATTTTTTAATTTCGTTATCAATTCTTTTTTTTATTTTAAATTTCTTGAAATTTTTCATTATTATTATTTTAGAAAAGCACATTTACATGATACTCAGAGAGTAAAAAATTATGGCAAGGGGCGCTATCTTTTCTTCTCGAGAAGTTATCTCGCGAGAAAATGTGAGGAAATTAGTATTTTGGAGCTGGAGAGCTATAACAAAACAGCACTGGTAACATTCATGTGATGATTTATAAGCATTACACAAAAATCTAGGGAAGACTTGAAATGTTTGTATTTTCATTTCTATTTGTTTCCAAGGGGGGCTTAAAACACCTTGACGATTATGGCAGTCTTTGGAAAAGAAAAAGCAGATAAGACAAATCATCTCAATGTTTACATGCGTTAGAAAAAATATTAAAGAAGGACTTTTTAATGTAGCGACGTCAACTGTACACGTTAACGGTAAGTTAGTTTGTTTTTTGTTTTTTTTTGATCGTTTTCTCTAAATAATTGTTTTCTTGTTGCATTCAGTACTACCCCTACGCGTTATTTCCTCACCATCGATCCAACACAAATATTGGGCGAGAAGCGAGGATGGCGACATAAAGAGGGTACATGATCATTAACTGAGGGAGTAACCTGTGGCGAGTGAGGAAATCCGTTCTGCCACAAAGTGGGGCGAGAGTCGGGGTTGGAAAAATAACAAGTTGCGACTGTATGATATTTGTAAAATTGCGACACTATCTTCAGTATTTTGGATCAAGTGTCCTTAGAGACAGAGACATGTACAAGACGCCACAGAGAGCTCCAGGGGAGAGAATCCCCACCCTGCAGCAACTCATACAATCGATAAAATCGGTGAGGACACTGAGGGGTTAATTCCTGACTAATATTTTGGAACAAGCCACCGAACTGACCAAGAGTTCTCCGAGAGGGTCTCACCTTTTTAACACTCGACAAAACTGATAGATTTTTAGGAGACTCATTTTGATTTATGTAGGCCCAAGCCGCCAGACTTGCACAACTTAAATAAATAAATAAATAAATGGCAAATACTTGCAAAAGTGCAAAGGTGCAAAGGTAGGACTTAACAAAATTATCTTTTTCGGAAGGAAGGGAAAGCCACAATCATGCTGCTGTTGCACATCCAAATGATACTGACGAAAACGACGACGACGACGATGATGATGATGATAACAATAATAATAATGATCATCATCATAATCAGATTTTTAAAAATTTAAGCATTACCCCATAAGAAAAAAGCAATTCAGTTTATTTTAGCCTTATCATCTCTCCGTCCTCGCCAGTCTTCGTGCGCAATTTCTTTCCACAAGGCGAATATGGGAACTCACGTGATTCGTTCTGTTCCTTCTCTTTTCTAGTGTTTCTTTTCAAGCAAAGGGAGAGCAAGGTTTGTTGCTGAATATTTTACATTTTTCTGTAAAAGTTTTCAGCGGTCATTGAAAGTTGTTGATAATTTTTCATTTTTGGAATTAGAGGAAACTGTTTTGTTTAAGCCTAGTGTGGAAAGTCACGCGATTCCTGATCTTTCTTTTCTTTTTCTGCTTACCTTTTCTAGTTTAAAAAGAAACGGAGAGTTTGTTGCTGAATATTTGACTTTTCCTGTAAAAATATACAGCGGTCATTGAATGCGGTTTGTTTTTAAATTTGGAATTAGAGGAAGCTGCTCTCTCTGCTGATTTTGCTTGCCATACAGAGAAACTTTGTGTACCTCGTGGAGAGATTTTCCATATGGGCGAGATTTACTACGTGAGTGTGAGATTTTCTGTGTCATAGCGAGATTATTTACATGTGAGGATTTTTTTCTGCGTCATATCGAAGATATTCTAGGCTATGGAGAGATTTTCTGTCTACCATAGATCTCCACATAACCCAAGAAATTCCAAACATCACGGTAAATTAATTTTACATTATCTCTTGAATTAGCTTCACTGCATTAAGTTCTTTCTTAAACCGCGCACCTGATTTTGAGTTCGAAGACTGCATTTTACACTTCGCATGTGAAGGACAAATATGAGGTTTAGTTGACAAAGAGGTAAATAACATGTCAACAGAGATATTACAACTGTAGTAAGGTGCATATTTTTCAGATGGCAAGTGGTAGCTTGACACACAAGGATATTTTCAAAAATCACTGCTATAGCCTTAGTTGCTGGCTCGGCGTTAAACACCAATTGAAAAAAAAATAATCAGCCAGCCCTATAAATGCCACATGTAGAGAAACAACAGGGTGCCCGAGACGAGAACTGAACCCGGGACAGCCAACCTTCACTGCAGTGGTGACGACGCTAACCGTCGCGCCACCGGACCGCCCTTAGAGAAGTCAAGGAATAAGACTATAAGAAAATAAAAATAAGAAACCAGGAGAAACAAATACATAATAAGCAAAAGAAGAATCTGAAACAAAAGAAGAAAACAAGAAGGAACAAAGAAAGAAACAAATAAATAAGCAGAAGAAGAACTAAAAACAAAAGAACGAAAAAGATTTAAAAAAGCAGAAGAATAAAACTAAGAAATAGTAGAATAAGATAAAATAAACAACAACAAGGAAAAGAAACAAAACAACAAGAGAAGAATAATAAGGGTGAAAAAGAATGATGAGAAGAAATAGGCAGAGGAGATAAATAAAAAAACAAGAAAAAAAAAACAAAGAATAAAAACGAAAAGATTAAAAAACATTGTAAGAGCAAGGAAAAAAGTGATAAGAAAAAAAATAAAAAGAAAAGTGAGAGAAAAATGAGAAGAAATGGGATGAAGATAGACGAACGAGTAATACACTTTTCTTAAGCATAAAGAAGCATCTTTAATGTACATTTATTGACTATAAAAACATTTGATAAAATTAAAAAAATCTTTGGGAAAAGTTGCTTAAAGTAGATGTTAATGAATATTTATCAAACAGTGAAAAATACTTATGCCAAGGCAAAATCTTGCGTTAGGGTAGGCAAATGCCGTTTAAGTTACTTTACAAAATCAAATTTACAAATTCCTGTGGGGCACAGAAAGGGTAAAGTCTATCACCTTTACATTTTTGCTTTCTTTTTAATAAATGGTTAAAGTCCTATAGAACATTGATGGTCTATACTCCTTATCGAATGAAGCTACTTCTGTCGAAATGGCTAAAAATGATGTACAAAGCCTATACCAGCTATTTCTACTTAAGTTTGTTTGTTTGTTTGTTTGTTTTTTTTTTGGCTGATGAAACTGTAGTCGGTTCTGAATCCGAAAAAAACGTACAGGAAGCGTTTAATATTTTGTCAGATTGTTGTGGCACGTGACACTTGTCTGTTAAATGTAAAGAAATCTAAAATTATTGGTTTCTTTTTCAAAGGGTGAAATAATAAACTACATCTTTTCAATTTTAATAAGGAAAATGCTGAAGTTCTGTTTGATTTAGTATATCTAGGTGTTCAACTTAGAAGAATACATTCTTAGCGGCCTGAAAGACTCTTTATGAGCATACGTGGAGGGCAATGTTCTCACTCCTCCGTGGATGTAGAACACTTTCACTTTCTGCAGATATACAGGCGGATTTATTTGATAAGATGATTGCTCCTATATTGTTTTATGCTTGTGAAGTGTGGAGTTTTGATTCTGATGATCTGGCTAAAAAATTATAGTTGCGATATTTGATAGTATGTTTTTAGACTGAGAACAGATGCACCCAGCTCACCGGTATTTTTTTGAGTTAGGTAGATTTCCACCAGATGTTGCTGTCAAAATTAGGATTTTGTGTTTCTGGTATAATGCACATAAGTTTTCTAGTATTGTTTATTGGTTTATCTACAAATTGTATGTGAATAATGGAATCTATTCCGATTACTTGCTGCAATTAAAGATTTACCGTAGTGCTGTCACGGGTTGAGACCAACAGGAGAATTTGAAAATCTACCCCAAATGATTTAAATATAAGGTTGGATGTTTATTTTATAAGTATATTCAAAAGTGGTTCCGTGGATTGTATGAGAAGGATATATGTATTGGAATTACGAATATAAGGCATCTTTCTCTTGTGAAAACTATATTACTCCATTATCTCATAAGGACTTGTCACGTTTTAAGTTTAGAACCTTAAATAATAATCTTCCAGTTTAGATTGAGCGGTTTTGCAATATACCAACATTACAGCGACACTTAAATTGTAAAGCTTGTGATATTGGAGACAAATTCTACTATATTTTAGTCTGTGATTAGTTCAAGAAGGAAAGAAAAGATTAATTCAAAAATGTTAAACATTCTAATGCATTAATTTTCAAAATCTTTTTTGCTCCACAAAATGCATGTACTGAGAAAACTTATCCCTTTTATAAAAAAAAATATTTGTTATAGTTTTGATAAGTATTGTTGCTGATACAAGTCATGTTAATGCTGTAGAAACATTAACATCATTGCCATTCTTACCATCATTATCATCTTTTCCTTTATAAATATATATATCTATAAAACACTGTTTAAATTTTTAAAACTCAATATACATTTATTCAAGCTCTATATGAGGAAATTGTGTGGGTTATTTGTGTATAATATTAATTTCTCTCTCTCTCCCTCAAGGGTGAATGAATAAAATTAGTGTCTAAATGTCTGATGACAGAGCAAGATCAAAGAAAGGGAGAAAACAAAGCACAGGAAAAAGGTAAAAAGAAGATAGTAAAAAATATGCTAAGTGGGATAAAGGCGCCTGACGTCATGCTTATTTTTAGAATTCGCCAGCGTATCGGCCTCCGCATACACCTACGATTACGATTACGCACGCATCGTTACGTAGAGCTGGAAATCACTTGCAAGCTCCCCCTTACCCCCTTCCCCCGCAATCCCGACCGGCCCCTTGCCTTCTACCCCGTCCCCTACATCCCATCCTGTGCTTAAAAGAATCACCCACACTAACCATTGTTCATCTCGACACTTCTTTGAGAACCAAACATGCTCACATGAAAACTAAGGCGACTGTGGAAAACTCGATCCACGAAAACTCCGGTAGCGCGGGGTCAGGGTGTGGGGGCTGGAGTGGGAGGCCTCGAGTACCACACCTCACCCCACCTTGCCTCGCCCGTGTCTCACTCGCCCCGCGTAGCTCAGTCATGCGTGACAAGAGCCGCTCAGACGATTTAGCGCCCCCCTCCCCCTCGCCCATTGTGGGTCGTCTGTTTGGAGGGGCGATCAACTGCGCGTCTCACCTTCCTGCTACGGGCTACAGTCGCTTGCTCTCGTGGTAGGCGGGTGTAGCTTAACACAACCTGTTTACGAGCGACGGCGGGTGTGTGAACGAGACATCTTTTGTCGCGTTGAACGCGATAATCACTCGGCCGCACATATGGTGTTAGTAGAAAGAGTCTGCCCTTGACTGGGAAGGGGTGAGGTGGAGTAGTGAAAAAAAAGGCATCCTTGGCAAATAGAACTGTATTTCCTACAGACGGCGGGGGAATGTGGCAATGTGGAGGGTCAAAACGAGTTTATGCCTCCCATAAAAGACGCCCAGTGTCAGCAGATGCTTACAGAGAGGCGAACACAGAGCAGACGGACAACGAGATAGACATCCTGACCAAAAAAAAAAAAAGAAAAAAAGAATGTATGTATTTACCTGGATCTTGCGAGTTTGAGATCTTGTCCTGTCGTAAAGTAGCTTTATTTGAAAGAGGAGAACTTAATTGTTCTGAAAAAAAGCTTCTGTCACATATTTGCACCTCGGTGTTCTGCTTTTATTTGATGAAAATAATTTTACTTTTGAGTGCAAAGAATGTAACATTTATGTTCCACAGTAGGTAGAGGTTACCTGTGCCAACTGCAATTAAATTAGAGTTTTTTTAAATGTAGTTTTTGCTTTTTACGAACAGAAAATTGATTCATCGTGCATCACCTCGTAAGTCCATGCATGATCTCTTCTTATTGTGAAAACTGTATGTGTTCCCTTTCCTGAGCATGAAAGGAAAAGAGTGAAGACAAAGTTGAAAGAAGAGTCAGGCATATATGTGCATTAGTGAGTGCTAATAATTTCCGGTCTGTAATTACAAACTACAATTCTGCGTTCGTCCGTTTCTAGAGGACCAAGCTTCCAGTTCATAGCTGTCTCAAAGGTTATCTCATTTTCGGTCTGTATAGCTACAGGTTGCCTTAGTTCTTCATCTATGAAGTCACTTCACTTCCGATCTTTAGCTACTTCAGAGATGCCTCATTTTCAGTCCACCCCTTGCATTTTGCTTCCTTTCGTTTTTCCATATCTATCTTAGAGGGTTTTTTTTAATTTCATGTAGGTAACTCAGAGTTTGCTTCACTTCTGCGGTCCACATCTATGACAGCAAAATAAAATTACAGGAAATCAGACAATGACCAACTTTATTTGTCCAAGTGGGCAATCAATCAATCAATCAATCAATCAATCAATCAATCAATCAATCAATCAATCAATCAATCAATCAATCAATCAATCAATCAATCAATCAATGAGATTTCTGTTTTTCTTTTACTCTTAACTTTTATAATTTTTAAAAATTTTCCTGAAGCATTGGCCATCTTCACAGCTCTCCTGCTACCATTCTATCTTAACTATCTCTTCATGGATATTCTTTCATTTCCTCTTTCCACTGCCTTTTTTTTTTTGATGGGCTAGGTGGGCTTCTTGGGATTTGTCAGACGAGTTCAGAACTTTATGACATCTGTTGATAGAACACCACTACATTATGCTGAAGTCAATCTGGACCTCGTGGGAATGCAGACTCATCGTTTTCATATCAACTGATTGATTTTCTTTCATTCTTATGACATTTGTATTCGCATGTGCGAAATAATGATGATTATTCTTTTTTTAATGAAATCGTTTTGATAGAACCTAGTCTGGCTAGACCACTATCCGAAATGGCTCTATACTGTATTATCGCTGCCTCTTCCCTCAAAGTATGTTCTTGCACGCGTGTAAACACACTCTCTCTCACACACACACATACAGACGGGCACGCACACACGCATACATATCCCCCAAATCATGCAAACACATACACACGTATGCACAAATACATTTACAAACACACACGTGCACGCGCGCGCACACACACAGTGTTTCACGCGCCATTTGTCACAAACTTCAGCCCTGTGTTCATACCGCAGCTCTCTGGCGTGAATATTAAACAGGTTGTCGTGTTGATGAGTCAAAAAAGAAAAAAGGGACATAGAAGGTGTGGCTGTGTTGGGCCAAACAAGCTGTCTCGTACTGGCTGGGCTAGTGTCGCAACTAAGGCTTCGAAGCTCTCGTCTAGCTCTGCTTGTCTGTGCCTTCAGCCCCGCAACGCGGACACCACGCCATAGCAGACGACAGCTCCCGCCATTTTCTTATTCACGGAAATCCGCACACAGCTCTTCTGTAGCGACTCGCTGGAGACACAGCTGCGACTGTCGTCTGGACCAGCAGAGTAGTTGCCACGTCGGCCTGTCATCAGACTACCAGTAAGTTAGCGATCCTTCCTTCATCTCAACCCGACATTTTTTGTATTCTTTATTTTTTTCCCCGTAGTCGTTCGTCTCACAGCGTGCATGTTCCTCTTTTTTTTTAATATTTATATATCGTCAGGGAACAGCACTTAGTGGGAAGTTACGGCCAAGGTTGAGCGATCACGGATAGACTGGTCCTTGTTAGGAGAGACGAGTAGATGGGAACCCTCGTCGAATAATATCGTAATATTAAAAGCTGTTCTTTACCCTCCTGCGGTTCTCTCTTTGTGTGTCCCACATAGAAGAACTTCGCATTTTTCAGTCAGTGTCAGGCTATGTGCGTTGTGTGTGTATGTGTGCGTGTGTATGCCAATATCTTAGCCATGCTGGCTGGACCGGCCTCACCAAAGCTTGTAAGCCTCTGTTCCACTATCTTCGCTTAGGACGGTCCGTGGTGATGTCATCTTATTATGTAAGTGTTGCTGCGTCCAGTAGGTTGTTGTTCAAGTCCCAGCTGTCGTTTTCCCCGTTTTATTAGTCTTTTTCTTTGGAACGCATCCCAGATCTCCGTGCAGCAATGATCGACAGTGGCTGAGGGTTTAACTTTAACTCGTTCAAATACTGTTGCTGGACTTTTTCAAGTTCCTTCACCTAACAGCCTCTAAGCTCAAAGTGCAGCTCGGAAAGTTTGCTTTCCTTTTGATTTGGAAAAGTTGGGTTGTTTGTTCTTGAGTTTTTTTTTTCTTGGATATAAGGATGATTATGCTGTTTACGTTATGCCATCATATCAGCAACCAATCTGTTCAACTCTGTCAATATGTTAATACTTGTTAAAACCGCAATATAACTTCAACAACTTGTTTAATGTTGTTTGCAAACAAGTTTTAATTTCATTTCCGTAAGGTTTTTCTCCCGTCTTCCTTTTGCTAACCTTGTCATTTTGCCGAAAGCAGCTTCATTTATGTAAACTATTAAACAGGTGTCGTAGAACAGGTGCTGTCGTGTACAGTCGCAGATTTATTTAGGGCGAACATTTATTTTCGAATTATCTTCTCTTATTCCTGGTGATCGCTTTCTCTGTTTCTGTTGCTGCGGTCGGATGTGTCGGCTGTCGCTTGAAGCAACAGTCTGAAATGGCAGCCGGATGTGTACCCTATGAACAACATGTTCTGTATTTCAATGATTTTCATTGTTGTTAATAACAAACTGCGCAGTGGTTTTGACATGCTTTTGAAACCTTTGTTGATAAACGTGTAAAGCATTATGAAAGGTCGCTTTAGAAAATTAAAAATAGGCATTTTATTGAACCCCGTTTTTAAACTATCTGAAAACAAGTATTTTATTGTACTATTTTCCGCTTTGGCCACAGCGGCAGCTTAAAAATATTGCTCTTTATGGTTTTCTGGCTTGCATTATCAATGATGACTATCACTTGGCCCGCAACACGAATACAGTCCGCATTAAAATGAGGGCTTCGTTCACAGGTGTTTTGGTCCTCATAGTGAAGTGATAGTAGAGTGCGTATTTCACTGTCAGTCTCTCTCTCTCTCTTACTCCTTTACCTATGCGTGAGCCATTGTTGTCTAGTCACGAGCTCTGCTGATGCATCAACGACCAGCTGGTGTCTGCAGCTAGTCCGATAAGACAGGTCCTTATCCTTGTCTCTCCCTCCCTCCTCTCACGCTCCCCCGTCCTTGTCCTGTCTGTTGCTCTCTTCCAACCTCCCCCCCACCTTCACTTCATAATTCTCCCCCCACCCCAACCCTTGTCCTCGTCTTCAGGGGCTCCAGCAAAAACGCGCTCTTTGTGCGTGAAACGAGAAACCTGCGTTACCAGATTCCTCGCCGCTCGTCACCTGCTTACAAATGATGATACCGTTTGTAGCAAAAAGTTCCGTCCTGTGCTTTAACGTGGCTGGAGTCTGTGATGGATTGCCGAACTCTCTGCGGCAAGGATAACTCGGTCCGCGGGACGGGGATGGGCTGTAGGCGTAGGAGAGTTTCCAAGGCACTCGACAATGGCTGAGAGACACTATCACCTATGTGCTCAACAATAGCTTTTTTTTTTTAACGTAAGGAAGCGAAACCGACAAGATCGTTCTGGGTCTCGGGTCAAGAGCAGACTTCCTCCCCCCCTACCCCAAAAGAGAAAAATAACAATCGCACATGTAGAGGTGTAATGCTGCGGCCAGAGATGTGTGAAGGGAAAAGTGTGCCAGGGGTAGAAAGCCGCTGTTGTGCACGTGTCAACACGACGTCAAGTAATTTTGAGAAGAATGGCCAGATATTTCAAAAGTTTTTTTCATGAACACATACGTTGGGTCAGAGCACAACAGAGGACTGCTCCGGTTAGTGGACAAGCTTTAACCTGCTGTGGGATACCTGTTACAGTCACGAAGCAAGTGAGTAAAAGTCATTCTTTATTCCTATGACTTTGAAAAAAAATCCCAAGTTGAGCTTTAAGCAGAAACAAATAACAGAATTTGTGCGCGTTCCTGTTTCTTTGAAGCATGTGTGAATGTGATAGTTATTGTAGTATGTGTAGTTGTGAGAGTTATTACAGTATGTGTAATTGTGAGAGTTATCGAGGAACATCAAAGACATGTCAGAGCATTGGACAATCCCAGTCTGATCTTGCACGTTGCTGGTCATTTGAATGGCGACGATGGAGGGAAAGAGAAACAAAAATTGAGTGGGTGGGAAGGGTGATTAGAATAAAAGGAAAATAAAGGAAAAGGTTTATAAAATTTTGCCTAATTTATTAACGATCTTACTGACCTTGGTTAGCCATGTCACAGAATTAGTGCTAACTAAACAAAAGTAAAATTAAAATGTAGGCCTACTGTATAAGGGATAAAAAGCGGTATGGATAGACGCGTTAAATACCTGCCAGTGGCAAGTAGCAGTAATCAAATCTACTCACATTTTAGATGAATGTTAGCCTTTTTTTTTTTTTAGCATAGGCTAGCGTGACTATGAAGGAAGTGCCAGGAAAGAGTGAGAGAATGGGCTGTAAGTGACCAGGAAAGAGACAGGAAGGAAAGGGAAAGGGTTGGGTGTGGAAAGAGACGATGAATTAGGTAGGAAAATGTCACTTAGCAGATGATACAGATACATTCATTCATATTTTTCGTATATGTAATTATATATATATATAGAGAGAGCGCCTATAAGTAGGAAGAGAAGGTAAGTGGGAGAGATAACGGGGAAAGGATGAGACATGGGCACTTTTAGTTTTCACTTTGTCCTATGTGTTTTTTTTTAAATTTCTCCCTATTATCTCGTATTCTTTTTCTCTTTTCCTTCACCTCTCTCTCTTTATGTTCACTTATAGTCAGTTATCCTGCTGTTACACGCTAGTATACCAGCAATGTATCAATAATTTTTTTCACGCTGTAAGCCATGCGTGTCTGACATTTGCACTGTTTGATTTCAAGGACTAACAAGGAACGTATCCCGGAAGACAAAATTTCCTTTGCACTTCTGTTTTATTTCAAATCTTCGTGACTTATTCAACGGACAGAAAATAAATGCGATCTCATGCTTAAAATAACAGGCCCACAGGCAGCTCAGCAAACTGTAAAAATAAATAATTAAATAAACAAACGAGAAATACCCTCCCCCCAAAAATAGTGCGAGCAAAATTAACAAGAACAACTGAGCAAGTCTAGGCGTATTCTGCTACCACAAGTTCAATTATCTTCTTCCAGTTCGAATGTCAGCCTCTGTCGAGGAAATATTTTAAAAAAAATCATTACTTTAATCACACATTAATTCGAAAGAGAGAAACCACGCTTTAGGCACACACATTAATTTGCGAGAGAGGCAGCTCACTTCACACACACACACACACACACACACACACACACACACACACACACACACACACACACACACACACACACACACACACACACACACACATCTGTTAACTCATACGAGACAAAAATTTATTTTAGACACAAATTAACCTGAAAGAGACAAATCTCTCTTCACACATACTGGAGTGACAAATCACACTTTCGGCGCATGTATTAACTTGCGAGGAATAAACCTCACTTTATACACACATTAACTCACGAGAAACAAACCTCAGTTTAATTTTTATATTATTTTTTATATTAACTCGTAACAGAAAAACCTAACTTTAACAACACATATCAACTATTGAGAGAAAAACCCCATGTTAGGCATTCACACTGACGAGAGACAAACACATATCAACTTGCGAGAGATAAACTTTAGGGGCTTAACTGTGAGGGACACGGAATCCGTGTCACGTGGAAACTTTTCGAGACAAGCAACGTAAAGGTAACGGCGTGTCACACAATTCATCAGCCGCCCTCATACGTCATCAACCGCCCTAACACGTCATCAGCCAGCCGTAAGCCCGTGTCGCTGTCACATAAGGTTGTCGTCTCCGTGATGTGTTCGCCTTTACCACTGCTTCCGGTTCAGAAGGAAAAGAGGAAGAAACCGAATGGTTTGTCCGTTAGTAAGTGATCAAGTCACTTGAAAATCAGCTGTTTATCACATTACACGCATCTTTTTATTTCTTCTAGAAACGTTCAGTCCCAGGGAGTTTGTTCTCCTAAGTATTGCAGCAGTGTTAGGGCTCATGTTGCATCCACTTCCTTTTCTCTTACAGATTAGAGTGGTGGATAAAACATTGTTCAAACGAACTTTAAACTTTCTAGAATATTTTCCTTTTTTTCTTTCGCTTATAGCTTTGCATACCATTTATGATGTGTTAAGATAATTTATGATAATTTATACCTGATATGGAGTATTTATACAAAAATATATGCACAGGCTTACAGATGATGTTATCGCTTCCCTCCTTCTTTCTGTCTGGGTCTCACAAAGACACAGAAATCCTGGAAGAAGGAAGATTAAAAGTCTTGAAAATCCTGATAGGTTTAACGTTAGCGTGTTTATCGTCCCCTCTTTCCTGTGCAGTATGTGTCTCGAGGTGATCGTGATAATAATAATAATAAAAAAAATAATAATAATAAGGTAAATGTCGTCCTGTAACTTTTTTCGGGTCGTTGGAGAGTGAGGTGTGGGAGTTTTCACTTTTCTTTTTTTGAGGGTGGTGTCTGTCTTTTCTCCCCTCGTTATATTACCTTCCCCAATCCTCTGTGGAGTAAGGTACCCGTTCCCGACTGCTGGGTCGACTGGGGGAAGTGTGTTGCGCTACAACACGGGTATCAATCTGACGCGCCTATCAATTAAGACGCCAGTGCTCTAACTACTTGGTTATCCGCTTTCCCGAATAATAATAGTAACAATCATCATCATCATCATCATCATCATCATCATCATCATCATCATCATCATCATCATCGTCGTCGTCGTCGTCGTCGCCGTCCAGCAGGCAAGCCTCTTAGCGTTGTATAGCGTTGTAAACATCACAAAAATGTACGACAATCACATTCATTGATATAAAACGAAAGAACAATTCGAAGACTGTGGCCGTGAACTGTTAGTAAATGATTCATACCGCAGATTAAACGACGGAGACATATTTTGGAAAATGTGCAGTAGCCAGGAGTTAGTAAAATGATCAGTTAATTCACTGAGATCGCTGCTGTGGACAACATAGCTCAATCGGATGAAGTAAACGAGAGCGGAAATAGGTCCAGACAATTCGCCAGTAGGGAACAATAAGTCGATATCACACGCAAAAAGAGAAGAGAATAGCAAAATGCAGCCGAGATCAAGCGCAGTCAGGAAGATCCATCAATTCATCACTGATATCCAAATCGAGACGCATCCATGACAGAAAAAAATCATTAGTCCAGGAAGATGCTCGGCTTGGGGAAGGGGGAAGAAGGGGAAACTTTATACTGACAGTAAACGACCTTCACATTCTTGCTTCCTCAGTATCTTTTTTGAGAGGGCGGCTGCCCGTTTTCCCCCATACCCGGTTTCCTACCCCACAGAAACTAAAGGAGACCTCGTCTCGGCAGCGTGCTAGGCGAATGGACAAAACTCTACCCCCATAGACCATGAAAGGGAGTGTTGTTGGAGAGCACACCTTTAGAAACTCCTATCGCACATATTTGAGGACTCACACACTCACACAACATACACAAATGTGTTCACATGATGAAGACTGAGAAACAAACATATCGACAAATAAATTAGTGTCAGATACAGCTACACCAACGCATCAAAAATATTAGTAATTTAAAATGTTGAATGCTATGCTCTAATTTAATGTCAAAGTGTGTAGACAGGGAGAGGGTTAAGCACTGTACACATACAGTCGTTGCCAAGGTAGTGGTGCGGTGGCGAAACACATGGCAAATATGTTGTTTTCTCTTTGGGTTTTAGATATTTATTTCAGTTTAAACTAGTTTTACACGTTGCTTGGATTTGAAAGGTGTAAAACAGGGAATGTGTAGATCAAAACTGCTTAATAGACTGTTACAAAATGAATTTTGTCGTGTTTACATTATAAACTGTACGCTTATAGATGAGTTTGTGGGCTTCAAATCAGTACATGTCCATTTTCACCATTTGTTTAGCAACAAACTGGTCAATGCACACAAAAAACTGTTTATACAGAGGTCAGAAACCTGAAAAAATGATATGTATATATATATATTATAAAAGTCTTCCTTGTTGTTGTTGAACTGTGAAAGGTCATTTATTCGTCATTTGAACTGCGAAAGGTATTTCGACGCATCTAGCAGGTAGTTAAAACAGGTAACTTTACACATCTGGGGTAGTACTCTTACAAGTCAAACATTGTAAACTTTACAAAATCAGGGGGCGAAAACTTCGTTCACCATTGCTCGCTGGGTGGAGGTAGCGGGGAGGTGGAGGGCTGGGTGGGGTGAGGTAGGGGTGGGGTGAGGTGAGGTGGGGTGAGGTGAGGTGTAAAATGTCTACGTTCATCGGCTTGCGCAATTTGAAACTGGAGATGATTTCAAAGATAAGGGGAAGACTAAAGCGACTGAATGCCTTTTCTACGCGTGTCTGACAGTTCAACTTATTGTAGCTTTGACCGGTTCCTACCAAAGGGTGCTTGGGTAACTTCTCTCTAGCGTGGAAATCGGCGTGAGGAGATTTGGTTGAAATTGTGCGACATGCAGCTCGCCCTCACCAGCAACCAATGACGGGATTCTCGGGACCGCATACATAATCTCTGATGTCGAGACGAGGCGCTGTGATCTAAGCTAGGAGGAGCAATACTCACGGTCGCTAGACGACAAGTAATCCTTCGCGGCAACATGGGCGGAAAGAGAAATGCGCTAGGAGGTAGGGAAGATCAAAACAAAATGGGGGAGGGGGAGGAGCGAGGGTCGAGAGAGGGGAAAAAAAGATGAAAGAGAAAAAGGAGCGGAAAGAGAGATGTTTGTGGCTTCAACAAGGAGCATACCCGTTAGATGAGCAATGAAGGCCAATGGTCTAGCATGCAGCAGAGACTGTGAGACCGATACTGTAGCTTTAGATGAGTGACGATGACGACGATGATAGTAATCGTAGTGGTAATGGTGGTGGTGCCACGACGACAGCGATGAATTGTTAGTGAAAGTTTAGGAAAATGAGTGATACGCTGCTTCTTTTCGAAAGAGAAATCTTGCATGATTCTTATGTATTGTTCAAGTCCATTTCTTACAGAACAACTACTTTAACAAAATTTGTGCCTTCAGATAAAACACCTGAAAGCTGTGGATTCATTTTGCCAATGACTTTTCTTCAAAAGGACTCGCCATAAACTTCTGGCACGTTGCAGATTATTTCATTTTCTTTGTCTTTTTTATCTTTATTGGTCAGATGTTTTGAAAAGAGAAAAACTGTGCTGGTTGGTTGATAGAGCTTATAGCAGGTACAGGCTTTGTTCTCAACATAATTATCTTCTCGACGAAGACAAAAATCATAATAAGTCTTCCTCGGCGGGGTTTATTTTCTAGTCTTTCAAACATGTTATCACGGACACTTCATAAGCTGGACTGCTGGAAGTCTACCGGGACCAACGGTTAGCCTTTCGAGAAGGTTTGAGCTATCAGGTCTTGGCAAGCCCGCTGAAAGTAAACATCCGGTAAGAGAGCAAGTCAAGTATGAACTGCACGGAAATTCTTAATGTCAGGGTTACTTACCATAAGTTTTTTGCTTATTTACTTAGATGGAAAACGTTGTCGACTTTCACACCACCCGGGTTAGAGACAATAACCTATAACCTAAAAGGACAACAGACCATAAAGTTGGAGATTTTGCACCTCCACTTGCAGGAGAGCTTGTATTGTCTGCTCTTCCTCTTCGTGTTGTTAGCGAAGAGAAAAAAAATTCAAAACAAAAATAGCAAAATAAATAAATAAAATAAAAACAAACAAACAAACAAATCAGACCCCCCAAAAAACAAACAAACAAACAAACAAACTCTCGGTCTTAGCATGTAGCACGAAAAATTCATCTGCCTGCGGTCCATTCTATATAGGGTCCTTGAAGCTGTTACCACTCTTCTATTTAACAAGTGGTCTGACTTAGATTTTAATTATCTCAAGAATTATCTTCCAGTCTCAAATCTTCTTTTCCTGTACAAAAAGTTCCCGGGAAACGTTGCTCTTTGCCATTTGAGTCTGAATATCAGAGACTGCCCATGTGATCCGTGAGTTGTAATTGTGATTGTGATATATTTCTGTTGTATCCATGCTAGCTTTATCGGCTCATTTCATCATACATTGGACCACGGCTTCCATCATTAACGGCTACATTTAACCTTTGGTCACTCTAGGAGGAAAAGGCTTTGGTCTTATCTAACTGGGTATTAGTCTCTAATCGGCGGTGGCTTTACTTGTGCGTCTACAGTTATCAAAATGCGGGACCTGGAGTTTCATTCACTGACCGTGTCCAGGTTGGTTCCCTCTGTTTTCTCATTTGCCACTTTGGTAGGAGATGTCGCATGTGGGCAGACGATTGCCCGTGTTTCTCATGCTCAGACCCACACACAACGAGTGGTTCAGTCAGTTAAAGCATGGATGCCTGCAAAAGGGCTCAAGATGAACGAGGGCAGGTAACTATAAAGAGAGCCCATTGACATTGTGTTCTTGGGTGGCTGTGTCCATTTTCAAGACACAAAATCTTGTAGCATTTCACGCACGTTTGTATCCTTCGATACACGTTTGTAGCATTTGATGTGTGTCTGTAGAACTAGAAATACATAAAGGTGAAAAAGGTGGGGTGGGGGGAGTGGTGATTATTTATTCACGCGCAGAATCAGTACGGTTACCTGGCACGCGCTGCGCCAGCAGACTGTGCTGCCCAATCAGAACATGGCGATCGCATTTGCACGCGCTTGCGACACGAAGAATTGATTTTTTTCCCCCTTTTCTTTTAAAGAAAAAGTTGTCATCAAGACAATTTCAGTGGTTGCTGTCCTGCCTGTTGCCTCTTACAACCAATCAGGATAAAATCTGTTGATCGAAGAATGTGGTAGAGGAAGGTCCTCATGAAATTTCCAGCTGGTCGCTTCAGATATCAAGGTCACAGCCTTATTATTAGTTTGGTGGGCTGAGTGTGGGATGAGAGTGGGTGACTGTAAGCTGACTGTGGAGTGACAGTGGGCTGACTGTGGGATTTAAGTTGATGACATGGTCAACGTATTCTATGACGTGCTATGAGTTAACGTTAAACATTTATGCTGTGACGACATCGGCCAATCGGAGCCTCTGGGTTATGTATGCTAATTAAGAGTATTTGTGTATAAACATTACATCGCGATGTTCCCATCTTTCCTTGCATGATGTTTGTGAGCGCAGCAGCCAGTTGCACAACACATTTCTAATTTTAAACACTTTTAGGCCTTAACTCTATTTAGACAATTATTTTAAAGTGCACACCACAATTTTAGAATTTTTAAAAGTAAAACTGCTTTATGTAAGATAAAGTTGTTTAAGACTGACTCTCCGTCCTGTCAGTACAATTTTTTGTATGTTTTTCTGCAAAGAATCAAAATGGCTTAGAAGAGATTTTACCTCTTTAGAACAGTTTTAAGGTCTAGAAACGTGTTGTGCAACTGGCCCCAGATCTCGAGAACGGAATGGAAGTATTCACGCTGACTCAGCGGAATAGAATCTTGCACCGAGCTTTACTCATTCATTAGAACGAAAATTTTGCACCGCATTAGCCCTTTAAACGCTATTCATTTTTTATATTTTATTTCCTTCCCATGTTTGCTGCATATAATAGATCGCCACTTTGTTTCCCTCTTTGTTTAGTCAATGTTTCTATTTTCTTTCCTTCATCCTTAATTTGTCCTTACTTTTCAAAATAAAATATATTGCTCTTGCTTACCATCATAACAACTCCTGATTATGGAGGAAAGTGTGACTCATTTTTAGTTAATTTTGCGTTCGTTATGTTTTTTTATATTGGTTGTTTATTACAGTACGTTAAAATAATTTTCGTTCTCGACCAGTTATTATTAATTTTTTTTGTTAAAAATATCAATCGACATATATTAGATTACTTTTGTTCAATCTGCAATTTTGATTACGGTGCAATTTATTTCCCATTTCAATCAACTTCATGAAGACAGATAATGTTGACGTGAGGGCGGTTGATCTAAAAGAAAAAAGAAGGGAAAAAAATAGAAAAAAGAAGCAGCTTTATGGGTCGTCTTAAACGACGCATAACTGCCTATAATTACACACGTGCCTCACGTACGATATATCTGTGTCAGCTTTAGTTGTCAGCCGTCGGCATGATGCAAACAGCGGAAAAGTCGTTGACCTAAAACTACTGGACAGACACACAACGCGCGCTCTAATAGAATTTATTTGAAGCCAACACGCAGCCGTTTTACCACTCTGTACAAACTAACATGGAGCATGAACAGACTGACATCCACCTTTTCCTCAAATTTGAAATCAGGGCATGGAAAGAAAGCCGTTTCTTTTAGTGCAACGTTAACAGTGTGCGAAAAATATGAAAATACAGTGACAGGGTCTTCCAAATACTGAGACAGGATGGCTTTGGCAGTTTTAGTATTGTTGTTAGTCGACTCCGCCAGGGTCTATGCATTAATTTCACATCAGTGGGAACAGTCTTCTGGTTCTCGAGATGGTTCAAGGACCCGCAGCGTCCACGTGATAAAGACGGCATCCAGGTCGCAGTCACTGGACCGTGAAGAAACAGGTGACCGTCCGATGCACGCCAGGGTGTGTGCGGCGAGGGAGGGGTGAGTGTGCTGGGAAGAGGGGTGGTGAGTGCAGGTATCTCGGAGACAGTCTTTGTGCCACGTGTATGGAGCCTTTCAACACACGGGGTCCCGGGGGCCGTGCGCGAGTCCGGGTGGAGAGGGCGGGTGTCTGCACGAGTCGGAGATTAAAAGTTAATGGTGCCGGGTGGAGCAGTTTAACAAATGGTACACGCACTTGGCTGTGAAAGGCGAACGATCCTCTGTTATTGCTGTTGGCTGTTAAGAGGACAGAGCGCGGGCGTTTGCCTTCAGGCATGCACGAACATATGAAAACGTGGTTACAGGCTTTTCCAAAATTCTTGCCCTTGATCTTGAGTTTCACTCGCCTTACTTTATTCCTCTCCTTCCCTGTTTTTCTTTCTCTTTCTTTCTTGGTATGTAAAGTTTCCTTTTATTTGTCTTTATTCTCTTCCATCAATGTTTGTTTGCTTGTTTCTTTTTTCTTTCTTTTCTCTTTATTCGTCTTACTTTATTCTCGTTCCTCCTTGTTTTATTTCTTTTTGTTTCCTTCCTTTCTCTCTTACCTCTCTATTATTTTCTACTGATATTTTTCTATATTTTCGTTCCGTTGTTTTGTAACTTCTCCCTGTCTGTAAGTTTATTTATTTTTCTATGATTTGTTGGTTATTTGGTTTGTTCGAAGACAACTTCAGTTTAAACCCGACTTACAAACTTATTTTAAAATCGTACGGTTTTCTCTCTCCTCCTCCTCCTTCCCTCTTTTACCAGCATTTATATTTGTTCATGCCTGTATGTTCCTGCAAAGTGAGTTGCTACATAACTCCCTGATATTAATTTCCTTATCACCAGGTAAAACTTCTCTCGATCCTGAATACTGCAAGGACAACTACTCAGAGCTGTGTGTGTTGATGTGTGCGTGCACGTGCGTGCGTGCGTGCGTGTGTGTGTGTGTGTGTGTGTGTGTGTGTGTTTTGGAGGGAGGATGTCAATGGAGGCATGACGGAGTGGGGAAAGTGAAGGTCGACTGCCGATTATGCAGCGAAAATAGGAAGACCATTATATGATTCCCACTATAGATCTTTTCTGAACATGAGGCGGGTAAAATGTGAGCGGTGGCACCTGTAAAGCCAAGGGTTGTTTATTTGCTAGAAGCGCTTGAAAGGCTTTCATTTCCATTACATGTAAAGATATCAACATTCAGTTTGGAGCTCACTCCAAATCGATCTTGTTTGTGTGGAGAGATTCGGACAAAGCAGGATCTGTCTGTCTCTGTGTGTGTCTTTCTGTCTACCCCTGTGTGTATATGAGAGAGTGGGTAGGTGATTTTCTATTTCAGTTACTTTTGTCTGCTTCTAAAGTTCTCGTGTTTCTGTGCTGTTTTATCTTATCGCACATGTCCACAGACACATGGATCATATATTGCATACATAATATTTAAACGCACATACATGCATGCCTTATGTGTACCTGATGGTTACTGGGCTCGACTGAGAAGTGGAAAGTTACGAGCTGCAGCTGCCTAGCAGAAATGGATACCTGATTACACCAGGTGAGATAAAGATGGAACTTGGTTACACCAGGTAAGGTAAATGTGGTACCTGGTTACCTCAAGAAAGGTAAAGTGGCACGGTTTGCCCACTTCTAAACAACATGCATGCATTGTTTGAATGCCTAAAATACATTAATTGCATCATAAGATACACAAAAACTTACATACTTAATGTACCTAGCATTAATATGTAACATATATAATTAACATGCATAATATATACACATACACAACATGTACATACACAAAATACATAGCATGCGTACATAAAGTCTATAACATGCATACCTAATGTATATCATATGCAGGGCATAAATGCATAACATGCATACCATACATACAATACATGCAGACAGACATACCATGCAGTCATTCGGTCAAAATGTGGACTGGATGAAAACAAGCTGAAGCGTAGTTGGTTTAACAGAAGAATTCTTCCGCACAACGGGTCTGGTGTAGCATCAGAAATATGCTTATAAAAGTGGGGAGGAAACTTTAGTCCAGGGAGAGCACCTTCCTGTCACTCCCGTTGGCCATCTTTGGAAACGGGCGCCATACCCTCCGAGAAATACGTGTACCCCGATACGAGATCCGAACCCAGGGCTGTGCGAACTCCACTGCTCAGGTCCTTCGCGTGCTAAATTAAGATCTTTGCATGAATTATTCCATTCTATTAAAAATACCCACATACTACAGTTTAAGTGAAGAAAAAACTCGCACTGGCACCACATCGTGATTTGTAAAAATATTTGCTGTAATGACATTTTTCCCCGATGATGAAGTCGGATCTACATTACATGCAAGCGGTTGTCTCCTCGTCGTTAGATTTTTTTTCGCGGCATTTATTAGCCTATCAACAGGGGATCTGGGGTCGGGTATACCGTGAACAATAGGGGTGGCATTTCAAATAAAGAGGCTGGGAGATGAATGGATCTGATAGGGCTGTAGGAGGGTGAGGGGGGCACTGAAAAGCGAAACCTAAGACGCATTTGAGGGCGGGTGTCTGGAAACGGAGCAACAGAGAGGTTTAAAATAAAACGGAATCTATGCGTTGAAGTTCATTTGAAGCGGGTAGTGACATCCCAAGCTTTTCTTTTCATTGAAGGTGATAGTAGAAACTAACATACGCACGCACACACGCGCGCGCACACACATACACACACACATACACACACACACACTCTCTCTCTCTCACACACACTCACACACCCACGCATGCCCGCACACTTTATGTAGCTCCCTTGCTATCTTTATTCTTTCGCCTCTCTATCTCTCTAAAGAGCTACTTATTTCTCTTCTTCCTTCCATCAGACCACTAAAAGAATGTCATCTTCTTTTATCCATTTTTAAATTCTCTTCACTCTCTATGTATTTTTACTTGTTTCCCATATTTCTTTTCATTGTTCTTTTTTTTCCTAGGTCGCAGTTGAGATCCTTTTATTTTCAACATGTTATGGTCGGTAGGTGGCGCTGGTAGGCATTTGTGTGGAACCCCGTTTGTTGTCTCGTGGTCCCTTTGACTGATGATGCGGATCATCGATGACACCTTACATCAAGTACTGCGAATGTCGGCCGTGCACGTTGTAACTTAGCTGGTTAGTCCTTCTGTTTTTTTCTGGCTCTTTTTCTTGTTCTCCTCATTTATTTTTCTTTAGATCTTCTTATTCTTTCTTGTATTTTTTTATTTTTCTTGAAGTTCTTCCTATTCTTGTAGCTTTTCTTAGTCTTCTTGCAGTTAATATTCTTCTTCTTGTAGTTCTTCTTAATCTTCTTGTAGTCTAGTAGTCTTTAGTCTTTTCATAGTATTGTAGTTCTTCTTAGTCTTCTTGTAGTTCACATTGTTCTTGTAGTACTTCTTACTCTTCTTGTGGTCTTGAAGTCCTTATTCTTCTTGTAGGTCATCTTAGTCATTTGATATTTCATATTATTCTTCTTTTTGTTCACCACATATTATTCTTCTTGTAGTTCTTCTTAGTCTTCCTGTAGTCTTGTAGTTCTTCTTAGTCTTTTTGCAGTATTGTAGTTCTTCTTAGTCTTTTTGTAGTCTTGTAGTTTTTCTTCTTATTCTTGTAGTTCATATTCTTCTTCTTGTAGTTTGTATACGTTTTGCATTTTATCTTAGACATTCCTTCTTGTGTTCCTCCACATGTCATTCTCCTTGTAATTATACTTAGTCTTCTTGTAGTTCATCTACGTTTTCTTGCAATTTTTCATTTTTCTTGTACATCTTCTTCATTTAGTTTTTTGTCTCCTTGTAGCTCATCTTATTCTTGTAGTTCATCTTCTTTTTTGACATTCATCTTGCCTTTAGCTCTTTTTGTATTCTTTTAGATCTTGTCAGTATTTTTGTAGTTCCCTATTGTAATTTATCTCCTTCTTGTAGTTCTTCCTGTTCTTCTCAGTTTTGTCGTTCATATTATTTTTGTAGTTCTTAGTTTTTTTCTTGCATTCTGTTAGTTTTCCTTATTTTTCTTATAAATAATCATACTCTTTTGCTAGTTCTGGTTATTCTTCTTGTAGCTCGTTTAGTCTTCTTTTAGTTCTTATTTTTCTTGTTCTCCTTAGTCTTTTTGTAGTTCATCTCATTTTTTTATGGTTCATTTTGTTTATTGCAGTTTATCCTAATTTTTGCAGTTCTTCTTCGTTGCTACATCTTCCACTTCTCTCCTTTTTTTTACTCTCCTGATGGCCGCACAAGTAGTTCGTATTTTATTAACGACGAGGTCATTACCCACCTGACCACCACACCCACACTAAAGGAAAGACTACTCGCTGAATCTATAATGTACTGCATCCTCCTGGTGCATCAAAGCATGAAGTGAGGTGAACGCCAGAAGGTCCATGCATTATCCATGTTGTGTGCAGTCAAAATATCATTCTGATGCTTGCTCACTTTCTCGTTAATATGTATATGTATTTACATGTTCTCACATACACACACACACACATCGCTCACTCACACACACAAATAAACAAAGAAACACACAAACGCACACATACAGATCACAGAAAGAGAAAGAGTATAAATTTTGTCATGTTTTCTTTGTTTAATTGTCCCGCCTGCCACTCGATGAAGCCTTCTCTCCTACTAATTAAAAAAAATACTCAGGGTACCCCCCACCCACCAATACCTTACGGTTCTGAAAAAGCTTGTCCTTGAGGGGAATTTTTAAAATATATTCGCTAAGTTGTGCATCCCTTCCAATCGTCAGGCGATCAAGTAAGCTTGGTGACAGTAATATGGCCGCTAGGGGGGCCAACGCCGGGCTGGCACAGCGTGGCTGTCATCCATCATTTCACGGCTGACTGGCCCAGGCGGGATGTGTATTTATGTATCGCCTTTCATATCTTACACAGCACATACACCAAGCAGGATGTGTCAGGTAGGCATACCTGTGTCCTTTTCGGATCTTCTTGGACGTTTTTACTGTAGCTACCAGTTTTTGTTGTTGGCTCTTGGGTTACACCCTAACTTTAATTGTCTGTATTTTTACAGGACATTCTAGTTTGTTGTTTTAGTAGAGTTTCTATATTCTTTTATATTTATAGATATATACAATCTTTCAAATTTAATTCAGTCTGTATTAGTTCTGTATTCAAAAGACGAATCAGATTTTTAAGTAACGGTTGTGACATCTTATTTCTTGATGTCAGTGTAGACCAAATTTTATTTTCGTTCTGATGTCAACTTTGTTTTAAGTTATTTTTTGTCAATATACAAGTTACAGTGGCATTGTTTTAAAATGCTCGCTATCTCGTTTACTATTCCTGTGACTAAATTTGTCTCTTTTAATATTCATCGATGTCATGCCGTTTAATCTGTCCTTATGTACATCTGTACAGCCAGGTGCGTGTGACATGTCCGAGTCATGTGTGCTTAGTTATGTGCATGTGCGTCTGCGCCTTTCAAGTAGAATAACTGTGTTAGTGGGGAGAAACTGTGGCCCTCGTGCATAGCTACTCTTATGCGGACTGTAAGACTTAGCCTTAGGTTTCTGTTGTTTCACTATTCTAGAAATCCCGTCTCTTCCCCGATTCCACCTCCATGTGCTATGATGTGAGCTGTCGTATTTTTACCCTACTCAAAACCGACAGGTGTACCGTTGCCTGATATAAGCAGGAGGAATGATCAAACGTGTTCACCCCCCCACGCCCTCTCTCTACTTCCCATACCACCTGCAGTACCTGTGAAGGATGTGCTCTCGTGCACAACAGAACCAAACGCATAAATCTGGCCAATGAGCATGAATGGGCTATCCTTGTTTGTGTTTTTCTTTCCAAGAAAATATCCTAACGACTGGAAGGCAATTAATCACTGTTCTAGAAGATTCGTTCTAACAATATAAGCATACATTCATGCATAGCATACATATGTACATCGTCATTATGGCAATGTTTTGCACCCTCCCACTTTTTCGTTTGCCTGCCTCGCTGCTATGTTGCTATATCATAGCCACCCCACCCTCTAAACACTCTGGCACGTCACTATGTTATCCCCATATCCACCCCACCTCCACACAGTCTCAACCTCCTCTCTATACATTTTAGCCTCTCTTTTTCTCTCTCCTCCTCCCCACTTATTACTAAGCGAGAAACATGGAACATGCAGTGCATACAGGAAAGTATGCTGCAAACCCCTGCAGCAGTTCCGTGCGTTGACACCTAAAAACAGAATCGCTTAGTACCACAACAGGTGAATGTCATTTGAGCAAAAATATGTTGTACAACACTGCCTTGTGGAAACATTTGATATTCGATGGATATCTCTTTTGGGGGGGTTGGTGACATAGCGGCTAAAGCGCCTGTCACCACGCCACGACCGTGAGAATCGGGAGTCAAGGATGTGTGTGTGTGTGTGAAAGAGAAAGAGAGAAGAGAGAGACACACACACACACTGAATGAGAAGTTATAATTTAAATGATGGTGAATTAATTTTTAAGACGCATTTGATGCCTACTGATAAGTATATGTTCGCGTATTCATGTATTAGGCGCCTAAGTCCGCTTTTGTTGGTGGGATAACGCACTCTAGAAATAAAATTTCTTTTGGAGATCTAGTTTGCATTTTTTTTTAAATCGTTAAAAAGTGTTGCTCTCCTAGCATATTTTTGTTCAAAGTGCAAATTTTAACATGTAGGTGCTTATCCACGGATATTTTCGAGATCTCGACAGGTCTCGGTAGCTTTCGGCAGGTAATCTGTAATCGCGTTGGGAACTTGATCTGACCTTTCCGTTTGCCCCGAGGCTCCAGTTTGAAAATTTCCCAATATTTGAAGCTTATGACGTTAACATACTCAGACTGTCTTTTTTTTAACTCGTGTGTACTCGTGTGCTTGCATGAGTGCGTGAGCGAAATGGATGCTGCAATAAGTGTCAAGGTGCATCCTGGTAGGAGGGACGAGGAGTGGGTGAAAAAAATTTGCCAGCAAAACTAGAAGTAGTTTTGTTTATTGACTGCCACAAGTGTACACATAACAATGAAAACAAATGTGGTAGTGATATTCAAGACAAAGTTTTACACAAAAATCTCAGCTCATACTTTCCAGAAAAGTTCTTTGATTTCCTCCTCTTCCCAACTCACTTAAAAAAACACGGACTTCCCAGCATGCTAGCATGTACTGCTATCGAGGTCATTTTCATATGTCAGGAATGAATGATGGAGCGGTCCTTGGGTACAGTTGACAGTCAGGTTCTCACAGGTCCTTACTTTCCCGTCTCTACCCCTCCTTACCCCTGGGGCAAAGCTATGCATGCTCGGTCTGGCGAGGCGTTCAGTGGTCTAGTAGCTACAGCAAAGAGGTCCGGGTTTGTTTCGTGTAAAGTCATAATTGACCTCGACGAGGCGGACAAGTATAACAGGTAAATTTATTTTTCTCGGACTAAGCAACGAAAAAACATGATTAGGTTATCATCAGGCCTGTGAGATCGAGCGAGAGGAGTTGCATACCCGCACACCACACCTTGGATTCACGTGGTTCCCTTTGAGAGTATATGTACTTGTAAGTACATACATTGATGTATATTCATAACATTTACTTACTCTTTTTCTGTTTCTATCCCCCGCTATCAAGCACGCACGCACATACACTAGTTGATGATGGTGGCAGTGACCATTATTGTTATTATTGCTGTTTTTGTTTATATTAAATAGTTGTACTTTCATTTTATTTCTCAGCTCTCCCTTGAAATAGGCCCAGGATTAATAAAACTCTACGCTGGCCTCCACAATAAAGGAGTTTTAGTTCTTATACACACGTCCATAAAGAAGCGTTCAGAAAGTTCAAACGTTTCAGTTTTCATTCAGCTTTCATGGTGTGAGCATCAAAGCTCAATCTTTCCTGACTTTGTGAAAAAACAAAACAGAACAAACCAAAAAATAGACCTGATTGGTACTTTGATTGAGCAGCTTGGACAGCTGGCAGCTGGTGTTCGATCTAAGAAGTGGATTATACACCGAATTTGACAGTATCCAGAAATTTTAAATAAGGGATTTTTCAGATGATATGAAAATGTCAGATTAAAATTATTTTTGTTAAGAAAGGCGCAAAATGTTTGAATGCCTCTTATGTAGGTATCTGCTTTTATGTTTATTTAAATGTGGGTCATTTTCTCCATTAGCGACCATGTACCATCAGAGTTACACAAACCGAAAAATAAAAGTTCTCCGCAAAAGAGCAAAATATTTGAGGAAATAACCCCTTGCAGCAGTTAGTACAACAGAAGGGGCTAGCCATCGTTCATGTCTGAAATCTTTCAGTGACAGGTAGACTGTCAGTGCAGACCGCTCCTTGGATTCAATTAAAAAGTCGTCAAGTGCGCTTAGCAAAGTTTTTCAGAGTCCACTTGCTGAAACTGAATAAAGACCAAAATTACATATTTAAATGGTCCAATAATATTGGTTAACTCGAAACCTAGAATCATAATGCGAACATAAAACAACGATCTATGTCGCTTTCCTCTGTTTATTTTGGAAATCATTTCGTTTTGTAAGTCACACAACGAATTTTGACAACATCAAATGATTTTTACATGCTATTGTCACCAGGACGACACAATACTAAACTATTTGGAAGACCACTAATTTACTGATCGACCAATAGATTCAATTATTTTCTAATTATTTTTTGTTTGTTCGTTGACAACTTCATGGAGTATAACACGTCAAAACGACACTGGAATATTTAATCGAAGACCATTGATTGTTTGCTTGTTTATTGAGTACATGATAAAGTATAATGAGTCGAAGACGAAATAAAACTAGGATGTTTCATTAAAATACTTTCATTATTTATTTCCTACTGAGCTTGCAGGTGCTATGATAGGTGAAGATGTGGTTAGGTGAACAGATGGATGTAGGATGTGAACGGAAAGATTTGAAAGAAAGTGAAAGACAAGTGAGTGGGGTAGGGGGGGGGGACAAAGGATATCATCAGGAGGTGCATACACTTTTCTTTCTCTATGTCTGTGGGTGTGTGTTTGTGTGTGTAGGTGGGTATGTGGGTGTGTCTGCATGCGAGCATGTCCCAACGCACGCTTTTGCAGAGTGCGCGGCGGTGCAGGAGGCTGCGACTTTGCCGCCGCGCCGTCCGCACAGCAGCCCAGCGGGAGGAACAGGTGAGCGGCCTCCGACTACGCGTGGCCATGAAAAAAGGTGCAATGCTGATTTATTCACAGGCGCGTCGCATTTGCACACGTCCTCAAGCTGTCTTTTAAAACAAAATTCACCCACGAACATCTTTTGTGGGTATACTCTCGCCAGGTCTTATTTTGGAATCTCTGTCCCCACCGTCGGTCCGTTCCCAGCCCCTTGCTAAGGTTCGTATTACAGAGAGCACATCGGGTCCTTTGGCAAGTAAACCGACAATACCATCCCCGCGATACTTTACCATGTGAATGCAATAATGCCAGCATTAAGCTCTGCGATACTTTAACATGTCAATACAAAATGACATCGCCAAACGAGCTTAGCTTGAATGTCACTCAGACGGTTCGAGACACGGACAGAAAAAAGGCAGCAAAGGTTGGGTGGGACTGCAAGGGGCTAACATGATAATTAGTCCTCGACAGGTCTAATGACGGCCACATCCACTGTTTCTAGATCAGACCATTGCCAGCAGGAGGTAGGCTTTCTTTCTTCTTTAGCTTCTGTCAAGTAACGAGCGGCTTTGTAGGTGGTATACTATGCTATGATTCCGATTCTCTGCCCTACATTTGCATCCTTGCCGATGATGTGTCTACCGCTAAAAGTGAAGAAAGTCTTCGATGTACATACTCCCATGGGTTAGTTATTTGGCCATTGCCAAACATGGCAAAACTGACATGTCGTTTTATACCGCTTGAACTGGGTACTTATTCTACCACCCTAGTTGACCGTCTGTACTCTGTGATGTCACCGGAAGTGCTTTACATATCGTTGGCGCATCTTCAGGCGTCTGCTCTAATAAGTTGTGCTAGCGCTTCGAGAGTTAACTGGGGCTAGCAGCTTCTCAACCAGATAAATATTAGTCCCAGTTCTGCTAAGCTGTGCGTGAAGGTTACATAAAACGAATGTTTTATTTTTTATTATTTTTTTTTTTAGGCAAACATTCGGGTCAACATTCGAAGCTTCATTTGCCAGTACAGTTGATTTACTTCGAAGGTTTGATGTTTTCACTTTTTTCCAGTTAAGAACGGACTTTAGACACGTATTTTCACGTTATCTCAGCAACAACAGAGCTATTTACTTTGTCTGGAATAATTTCTAGCTTTGACCTCCGACTCCATTGGCCGGAAACTGTATGTTTGGTCTGCATGGACACATGCTCTGTTGGCTAGAATATATACTTTTTAGGCGTATTTTTATACCAGACACTTGCGTACATAAATAGTGTCAGCAATAACAATATTTTGCACAGAAATAAATACATGCAACATGATGTACATACTGATGATTGACATACTTGCTTACATTTCGTTGCGGACTTACACTTGACACAAAGATGCTCATTTTATTAATGTATTTCAAATAATAAAATGTAAACATAGACATAATTATAATAAACAAGGCGATGACTTGTTGACCTCATGAACTAGCAGTAAAAAGGTATAATACAGGGCTGTACAATATTTACTTGGGCTGCAGAGATGCACGTGAAGTATCAGGCTAGGTTGGCGGTACAATATTTATTTGATGTGTAGTAGAACACGCTTTATCCCATGCATCGTTGGCTACAAAATGTTTATTTGGTCTGCAGTAGAACAGGCTTCATTCGCTCAACCTTCACGCTCGGAGCCCAAGTTCCCCACCCCCCCTCCCCTCATAGGATGATATAGGCCGGAAGTAATGAAATTAAAACACGACAGCAATTTTCCTCGGGCGCTGTCAGGGAATTCATCTTCGTTGGCTACAGAGTATGTACGCAGTCTGCAATAGTGCACCTTCAGCCTCAGGCTCCGTTAGTTACAGAGCCGTTATTTTATTCGCTCAACCTTCACATTAGGTCTAAAGATTCCCCCCCCCCCACTTCCTCGTACACTAGGATGACATCGGTAAGTAATGAAATCAGAGCACGACAGGAATTTCCTTCAGAAGGTGTCTTGCCATGAGATAGCCTTAGTTGCTGACTTGGCATAAAACAACAATTAACTAACTTCAGGAGATGTCGGTGGTTCCTTTTATGACCTTTTGGCCTTTTCGTTGTCCCAAACTCTCACGATAAAAGGAGGAATGAAGGTGCCATGCAGAGAATTTATAAGTTGTGCACTTTGTCGTACGTAAGTAGTCTTAACTTTAAAAAAATCTGTTTTGAATACATGGAGTTTTTACGTTTAAATTGTTTTTGAAGTATGTCAGTGGACTGTGTCGTTAAATAGATGTTTTTAAACTGTTTCCGGCATTTGTAGCAACGAAAAGTCTTCCTTCAGTTGGTTTGGTAACTATGTCATCTCTCCGGGGTGAACTGCGAGTGTAAGGAGAGTTAGCCCCTGAGGTCTTCGCTTGGCAAGATGACTGCAGCCCCAAACAATGTTATCTTTCTTTTTTTTTCTTTCGCGTTCCAGAGATTATGCTTGTCAGACAATTGTTTTTCTTTGATTAGGAAAAGGGATCTTTTCTCCAATCAAGATTTTGGTCTTACGTGCCAAAGGTTTCAGAAATAATTATGGCACAACAGGGAGTTCGAGAGAGGTGTCTGTGTGATAATACAAAACTTAACTGCGCCCTTATGATTTAGCTTCCGATCATTCTCATCGGGACTCTCATGCACTAACTATTCCTAGCTGGATGGACTAACCCCCTAGCAGTCATCTAATCTGCGACTGCTTCATAACGATTTTAACTGGCTGCTAGACGGTGGCTTCGCCCTAAGCCCAACCGTCTCTAGCAGTCACGGTGGCTTAGCCTCGACCCATTGTCACGGTGAACCTGACTCCTGGCTGTTCTCAGTGTCAAGCGCTGTGCACGAGCTGTTTAACTAAGTGCGCTTGCAAGCTAATTGCCATGCTAAGGCGATTATCGCTCTCGACCTTGATAACTACATCGATAATTATTGAGCATACAGTTTCAGAGCAGCACTTGTTTGTGACGCTGACAACAATGTTTGTCGTGAGTAGAAGTCAGAATGAGTTATTCATATCTTTCCACATTCATCCTCATTTTTCTACATCTATCCACGTTAATATTTATGAATATTCATACTTTTCTCTATGTATTCACATTCATGCATTTTTTTGAATATTCAACCGTATTTATACACATTAATCCATATTTATGAGTATCCATCCACATTTATTCACATTTCCCCCCTTTTTTTATTACTACTTATCCATGAACCGGAAATTTTGTTCAAATCGAGTGCATACCCCTGCGACATCTTTTACATCTGACGCGAGTGAGAGCAGAAAAGTTTGTTGCTCCCACGTGACCAGCACCCACTGTTTATTACCTGCGTGGCTTGCGGTGTCTACACGCCTGGCTAACGAAGCTTTTGCATTACCGCTAGTCAGTAATCAAAGAACTTAATACTTTTATCAGAATCTGATTTGATATCTTTGGTCGTCTTTCCCTTCCCCCTCCCCGACAAACGTAGAACTCAAACTTCGGGGTAAAACTCGATTTAAATAATATTGTTTTCACGTGATCAGCATGTGTGGCTTGTCATGTAAAGCGAAGCGAATTCCGTATCGATTTTAATTTTTCTGTACGTCTGTCTGTCCGGATGTTTCGCTGTACGTGTCGTAGGCAGGGATTTTGTATGGATGAATCAGTAAATCGTCTTGTGATCGTCTTAAAAACTGGTTGGGAGGGAGGGAGAGAGAGACAGGTGCGGGACACCAACAATACTGGTTGCTAGTGTTTTACGCCATCAGCAGCTGATGGTACATCGCGGCAAAGCTAGTCGTGTAAACGAGGCGCCATAATACAAGGAAGGAACTAACGCACGCGAACGACTAGATGTGAACACCACAAGTCCAGGATCGTTCAGTGTGTTTCCACTGAGCCTACCGGAATTGCTACCCCCGTTCCCACCCCGGACCAAAAACACGTCTGCATAATAAATCAGCAAGGTGATTTTTCAGCAGCAGGCAATAACAGTTTAACTAACGGTGGATGGGACGTCTACATCAGCAGAGGTGTACAGCGAGGGGTGGACTGATGGGAAGGGGGATCAGGCAACAAGCTGTCGCCTTTTCGCCGCAGCCTGTCGCATCGTCATGCAGCAGCACCCCGACTTCTTGCAGCCGCGTCGCTGATCGATTTGTCAACTCCTACCCACCCGCCATCTTCCCACCCACCTCCATCGTCAACCCCCACCCTAAAAAACAAAACTAAACAAACACACACTTCGATTCTCCCTCCCCCCTGTTCCGCACTCTTCACCAGTCTTGCCACTTGCTTAATCAGGGGAGTTGTCAGCCCCATCCGCCGCCATCTTGCTGGCTGGCTCAGGCCGCGCAGCTCGCGCAGCGTGTGGACGTCGCCACGGTGTCGTCTCGAGGTGGGCGTGGCCTGCGCTGTGCTGGGAGGCGTTCACAACCCTTGGGTCATTGGCTAAAAGGCGGCGTGCATGTAGATGTGTGTGTGTGTGTGTGTGTGTGTGTGTGTGTGTGTGTGTGTGTGTGTGTGTGTGTGTGTGTGTGTGTGAGTATTATGTATGTGCTGTGGGGTGCGCGTGTTTGTCGACAACAACACAAAGAAATGAGCACTGCTTCATGCACGCCACGAGCAATTATGCAAAAGGGCAATTAAACATAACAGCATACAGCGAAGATGTATTTACGATCAGACGTACACAATGACTCCCTTTACCCCTTTTCAACCCCTTTCTTTCTTCTACCCTTTACTTTTGTTTTGTTAAAAACAATGCTATAGACCTGTAGATGGCGCTTTCAGATGTTGTGCACTTGCTTTCTTCAAGCGGTTGTGGTTAACACGAGACGTCTGCCGTCTGGAAACTGGGCAGTGCAATCAAACACTACAGCAAGAATTGCACGAACGACTCTAATGACTCTTTAACATCTTCCTACCTTTCCGCCCTATGTGCGTGCGTAAGCGCGCGTGCCACATTCATCGTCTTCACTTTCCTCATTATTATCATGTTGCGCTTCGTTTGTTTTGGTCAGCACCTCCATCTCACAGCGGTTGTTCATTATATATCATCATTCGATAACTTATTGCTGTTTTCATTTGTTTCCGGCTCTTACAAGTTTTAATTGTATATATTTTTCCTGTATTTCTTTTCAGTAAGATGCTGGTTACTTCTTTATTTTACAATGATTTGTACGTCCTTTTTATGGAATTTATTATTTATTTGTTTGCATGTTTCGCTATAAGTTTTCTTTCAGCAATATAATTTATTCCGAGATGATTTATTTCTGGTATTATTCATACTCTATGCATGTTGTGAAAAAGTAAGTCTTGATTTTTTTCATGTGTTACCATTAACGTTGGGTGTGCCGAAGTGAAATATAACTTAAAATATAACTGACAAATCGTGGTCGTAACTAGGGTTGTGTCGACGTAACGTTTTAAAGATCATGTAAATATAACCTTGCCGATGTCAATGATGATTGTGACGATGACCACATCGATTGTCATAACGTGGAGTGCGTGAGAACGTGTGCGTGTGCTGACGTAAGTGTCGAGCTGCTGTCCTACATTCATCATGTCTTCACTTGCTGGTGGGTAATTTCTAGTTCTGCTTCTTTGCTGGATGACAAAACATTTTCGTAGAATTTTCAGACGACGACACTAGTAGCACCGCAAGCCTCGTGTCAGTAGACCAAACTGTCAATGCCTGGACGCCGGTTGTCTCCCTGCATTTGAACGCCGCCGTCGTAGCTGATGGCCTCAAGAAAAGATAACTCGTTGTCTGGCTGTGATTGTCCAAACGCAATTCTTGTGATGTTTGAATCAAGAACTGTGTGTGGACATCAGTGCTTGAGACATTGCACCTCACTGGTCAAGACGACATCAGAGCTCGAGACCCTTGCACGTTGCACCTCAATAGCCAAGACCACGTCAGTTCACATCATTCCACAAGACCTGGTCCACCCCGTCATCCCATAAAAAAAAAACTTTCTGCTGAGCCTGGCTGGTCGGAAATGAAGATTAGGGAAAATCAGGGCTGCAGAAGACAAAAAGTCATGTTCATTTCTCTCTGTCTCTACCGTGTCTCTTTTCTTTCTCCTTGTTTAATGTTTTTATTTTAGTGTTGAACCAACCTTCTTATTCAACGATATTTTTGGGTTTGGCTGCAGGTGTGCTCACTCATTATAAAGAATAAAAGAAACAGCACAATCACGTAGTCTAGTAAGGGAAGTGTATGCTGCATGTAAGACATGGCATGTAAATCCTAATCAATTCTTTCTGGGGGGTTAAGGAGATTTTTCAAGCTCTCTGATCTTACCGCCGCTGCCACTACTATTTATTAAAAAATCCAAATTTTAAAAACTCTCTCTGTGCTTATATTTAGTTTTATTTTTCATGTATTCAAGTGAATATATATGAATCCAGGTTCATGAGATAGCACGTTAAAGCTATTTTTATTCCTGCTTTAAAGCAACATTTAAAAAAATTGAAGAAAGGTTTGCAACTTAATTTTCTTGTTGTTGTTGCTTAGGGTAATATTTTGTTGATCCTGGGCTATACTGGCTTCTCAGCTTCTATCTCACTAGCAAGTCCTTTTTTAGAGGTCGAAATGTAAATTTACAGCTGACACGTCCCCATCGTGGTGAGCCCCAGCTGCACTCCCCTATTCCTCACCTATTTTCTTGTGTTACCTGTCTTCTTGCCTATATTTTTGATTAAGCCGTCATTTTGTCTTCCCTCAATTCAAATGTTGTCTGTCTCCTTGTCTGCCTTGGGTCCTGTTTTGTCCTGTCTGTGTTTTTGTCTTCCCTGCCTCCAGTTTCCCAGCTTGCACATTTCTATCGAATGCATCTTACCCTGGCGCTTTGGGCACCTGTGTCAGATTTCTATTTTATGTCCTCTTCGCTCTTAACTTGCTTGGTTAGTCCACAAATTTGTTTTCATTTTGCGGAGGCATTGCGAATTCTGGGTGAGGGACTGGCGAAAGGTAGTTGATGATGATGACATTACATTTTCGTGTATTGATTTCATTTCATTTTTTTCAGTTGTATCGAGACGATGGTACTGGTCGACTTGCAGCAAAATACAAAGGTGATTGGTGAACAAATATGTCTTATTATTTCGAGCTAAATAATCTGCACATTGCACATGGAGTTTATCTGAACAACCTGCGTGAGATTTATGACACAAGTGCCGTTCGGGGTCGGATCCGTGTGTCAGGCGGATTTTGAGGAACACGGCATCGTCCTGTTTAAATTGTATTTAAATACGACGCACACGCATTATAGAGACTGTTTTCTGAGGCAGGGGGATTTCTGAGCACATGACACCGGTCAATGGTGTGTGACTACAACGGTCTTCTGTGTCGTGTGAGTCTCTTTGTATGAAGCTCTGTGCAGCGTGATGAACATGTCTTTTACTCCCCACCCCACCCCAGCTACCCTTATCCTCCATCCTACTGACCCACCCATCCCTTTTTGCTGTTCTTCGGTCTGTTTGTTCCGTGTCCACGGGATGGCTACACGTGGTGTGGAAGTGTGGGAATTCTCTTGCACTGCCACTGTCCCACAGAAAGGTGTTTCATACAATGATGTGAGTGTGCATCAGTGTGAAGGTGACATGCACGCGCATAAAAATTGGTGTTTTTTAAAATAAGATTTTTTTAAATCCCAGAGGGCAATTAGAAACTTGTCTATAATTATGGAAGCATAACAACAAAACAAGAATAACACAACACATTCACATCCACTCCATCAAGTAGACTCTCTATAATCATGGTTCAGGTATACTCCGATTTACATTCATTCGCACACAGTAGCGTTCAGAAGTCGCACGACTGAAATAACGAAGGACAGCCTCAGTCTGTTGGTTCTGTATGCTGGTACACAGAATCGGCGGCCCAATGGAAGTTGATAAAACTCTCTCGACAAATCTGTTATCGCGTAGAATTGCAGAATCTTTCAGAAGTGTCTGCGTGTTTAACAGAGTCCGTTGGGATTCTCTTTAGCTAACTTGCAAATGTTTTTTTTCTGCTCATTGAGAATCTATGTCTGTATGCTGTTGTGTTTCTTTAGACTAACGCTATGTACTTTTGTTTTTATATCTTTATGCGTACTCGTGTATGTGTGCTTGCATGCGCGTGCATGTATATGTAGGTGTGGCAGAGTCGGCGCTAGTGGGATGCGGGGCTTTAGGCAAATAGAATCGCGGGACCTTTGGAAGCCGGCACAACATACAAAGGAGGGCAATAAAAAGTGCTGGATATTTTCCGAATAATGAATAATGAACATTGGTTTCGAGGGAGGCAAGACCCTGCCCTTGAAAGCCATTTCGCCAGAGCATGTCTTCGATACCAAGGATTAGGATGCCAGGTTTGACAGTTTTCTGATAAGAGGGCAAAAGGGTATCAAAACTGGCTGAAAATGACATGAATTTTTAGAATTCCAAGGAAATTACGGACTGTCTCATCCCGACGGTGCACTTGTTAGCGCGGGGCCTCCATCAGCCGCAGGGCTTTGGGTGGTCACCCCTGCTCCCCCTACTCCTAGCGTTTGTGTGTATATGTGTGCATCTCTGTATGTCTACGAGTGTATCTATGTGAGAGCACACACATAATAACGCTAATAATAACTTCAATAAAAACTTTAGTATTAGCTTTATTTAAAGGTTTAATAATAACTTGAATAAGCACTCAAACGTGATGGGAAAAATGGAGATCCATTACCTTGCAACATGAAATATTTTGGATTAATTTATTTTTAAGCTGTAATCAAATTATAATTTCTTGCAGTTTACATGAATCTTTTTTGGGGTGCAAGGGAAGTAGCTATTCAGCACACAATGATTTGCAATTACACGAGTACAGCCCCCTTGCTTAGCTGCCCAAAACAGTCCAAGGGAAGTAACTGCCCGAGCATAGTCTTCCCTTTGCCGAAAGTACAATAGAATTTTATTTATCCACAAGGGCAATTCCACTACACCGATACATCAGTTATACAGTTCCTCTCACAGTAGTGACAGCAGTACTGTCGGTGGAAGCAAAATTATAGGTGTCTGTCAGTGTTTTTCTCCGGTAACATAGAAAAATATATAATTATTGTTCCTTTCTCTCAGCAGTCAGAACGGAGATGCTGTCAGCTGGAGTAACTTAGGTGTTGTTCCTGTCAGTTCCGTGGCCAATAATAATAATAATAATAATAATAATAATAATAATAATAATAATAATAATAATAATAATAATAGAAATAGCACATTGAGTGCATTGTTCTCTTAAACGCATATGAGTAAACAACTATACAAATAATAAGTATACTGTTGATAATGCAGCTAGGAAGATTTTAAAACAATCAAATTTTGTTTTTCCTTATTTTGTGGAGTACACTACAGTGGTTTGCGTCATACAGTCACGTGATTTCCCTTAGTCTGTGGCTGCTGATCTAAATAGTTAACGACAATAAGTCTTCCAAAACTAGAACAAATAACATAAATGCTATATTTTTGAGTCGTGAAGTGTTACAATGGCGCATACATAGAAGAAATATTAGACTTCCGGCGGGCAAGCTCATGATCACTTTCTAGATGTTCTTGCTTTAGTAACAAATGTGCGATATTTACACGAGACCTAATGATAAAATTAGATTGCATGGCAGGCTAAAAAATATTAAATTATCTGGTAATTTAAAAAGCAAAGGTTACCCGCTAATAAATATTGCTTTTTATTCTGCATTGTTATTATGCATTGTTATTATACATTGTCTATTTTTTATGACTCTTCTCTTACTGAGAATAACAGTTTAAAATCAAGATTTGTATCAATTAAAATTATTATTCATCCGTATTTGTAACGATTACACACTTTACTAAAACCTGCTGGTTATGTGTTATGAAATCTTTCAAGTTACTAAACGTTTAGGTAAAGTTCGAATAAATATTGCTAAGAGGAACTAACAATTGTTAATAAGAACTGAAACTTTGTAAAATAATAGTCGCGTGCACAACGTGTTCCTAATTGATTAATTGGCCTTTGTGCAAACCCCTGCATTAAAGGGTTTTACACTTGCTGACTAGTTTCTGTCTCTGTGGAGTGAGTGGGAGAAAGTTGCTGTCACACCATAACACCAACAACCAGCCTCACCACTCGGTTATAGATTAATAAATAATTTTCAGATATTTTGGGTGGGGATTTGGTTCTTTGTTGCTTGTTTACTTTTATGCAAAATGTCGGTAAAGAATGAGGTGATTATTGTGCATAGTAACTGGTGACCAGAAACAAATGTACATATCAGATGTATCAGTAAGCATGAGTGTAATGTTGCGGTTACAAGCAATGTGAAATACAATGTAACAATCACTATTTTACTTTACCAAAGTTGAATCCTGATCCTACTCGCGCATTCCAGGTTACACATTTTTTATAAATTTCAGACCTAATGCTCTCTGTAGTTTTATTTTAAAAGAGCAGAATATAATGCACTTTTTCTTTGAAATATTTGATTCCTAGAGCATTTATAGCATAAAGTAAAACAATTGTCTACTTGCACAATGTAAATGGATCGGTGTGACGATGATGATAAAAAAGCAGATTGAATCCTTAAATGTGAAGCCAGTAAATAAGTAAATTTTAATCGACGAAAAAATATTGTTTTATTATTATTAAAAGAAGAAGAATAAGAAGAATAAGGTTCATAACAGAATTCGTAGAACACGTTTCCCTGTGTGGAGGTGAACTCAGTGCTGTACACGACTACAACAAACTGACAGTCAGCCAGACTCAAATATCGGCGTCTGAAAACAGATAACACATTGACAAAAACATGAACCGAATGCAAAGATGAAGATGAAGAACTAAACAACGAGCGGAATAATCCACTTGACTGTCAAGGATATGAAGATTTAAGAGGTATGTTTTGAGGCGAGAAGAATGCATATTATTTTAATATAAAGCGTTTGTCGATTTTATAAGTTTAAAAATAAATTCAACGCGTACGAGTGAACTGGCTGCAGTAACACGAGTTGCGATCCTCTTATGTGGGGCCTCGCCAGGGGAGAGAACTTTCACCAGAAGCCCTCATCAGACTGTACTATTATGTACGTACGTATGTACGAGGTCTTTCTGAAAAGTAACGGGACTGCTGTCATGAACCATTTATTTCAATTCCAAACAACAAACTACATGGTCTCCGCTTCAAAGTAATCCCCATCGAGTCAAATTTACTTTTCCATCCTTCTCTGCCATGTTTCTGTGCACTGCTGGAAGGATTCTTCTGGGATGCCCCTCAGCTCTGTCGTTACGGCCCATCTTAATGGCCTCCACGCCTTCATAACGGGTCTCCTTCATGATCCACCTGAGCTTGGGGAAAAGGAAAAAGTCACGTTGAGCAAGATCAGGTGAATAAGGAAGTTGGCGATTTTCTTCTCGGCAAGAAACTGTCGGATGCTCAGGGCTTTGTGAGCAGCTGCATTGTCGTAGCAGTCACAATGTGTCTTGCCACAGCCCTCGTCTTTTCTCTTGCACCGAGCGAAGCAAACGTCGCTGAATCTCTTTGTAGACTTGCTGATTGACCGAAACAACACGTTAGATGATAAGACAGTCCGCTTGTCTCTCTTTTGCCTATAGCTTACACAGCATACCCAGTCCTATTACTTTTCCGACAGACCTCATATGTATGTGTGTGTGTGTGTGGGGGGGGGTACGTAGGTAGGTAGGTATATGTGTCTGTTTGTGTATGTGTATACATGTGTATGTGAGAATATGTGTATGTGAATGTATTTGTGTGTATGTATATATTCATATACCTCTTCTCCAACAAATTCTGAAGTCGGCTTCGGGCACCTCACATTCCATATGACTATTTATACTGTACCGTGCAAATAAGGTTCGTGTTGCACAGGATTATTCTTCCCCTAAATTACTATAGGGAGATCTCCCAATGCTAAGAAAAATCTTTTGGGAACAGCTTTCCGTTGATCTTTATCTTACAGGATCTTACAGGATTCTCGCTGGACCCTGTTTCAAAGAGCGGAGAGGACTGGAGGGGGATAGCAGTTCCCTGCCTTGCGTGTTTATTTCCCATCTCTCTCTCTCTTTTCTTCCTCTTTTTTTTTAAAGTCTGTTGAATAGCTATGAAAATAGACCCAGTGATCGTGTGGACTAAGATAAACTCTTTCCGTCGCTTTCTGCCCATCCCTTTGTTCCTCTTTCATTTTCCCCCTAGCGACACACTTCTGGTCCGTTCGTGGGACCAATAGATTAGGGATTTTCTGCTGCCCGAATCCCGACGAAAGCTGTGCCTCACGCAAAAGCTCTCTGTGGTGAGGGATGATCCCGCCAATACCGGTCGTCAGGGGACGTAAGCGCTGGGGTCGGGGCCCTTGATAACGCTCAAATAGAGTTTTTTCCCTTGGGACGTCTTTCCTCCTTCGAAGACTGGTTTGTTCATTCATTCTCCCTCACCGAAAAACGACGAAGACAAATATGATGAAAGTGACAACGACGATTTTTGGTAACGAAAATGATAAAAAAGTTATGCAGATTCTGATAGTCAGCGCCATCCATTCTGCACCCAAACATACAAACACACCCCATCCCCACTCTCACACACAACCGCCTACGTACATCAAATAATGCACTCATGTTGGTTTTCTTTGTTGTTGTTGTTGTTGTTTTTTTTGTTGGTGACTGAGGCCTTACTTTGTTACACCCTCGAAGGTACGTTTGCACTAGATGGTACATATCAGCACACAGGTTAAAAAAAGCAGACGCGAATGAAACACAAACTCGCGCACGCACACACACTCTCTTTCTCTCTGAGTGACCATCCATGTGTAAATGGAAATATCTGCAGCATACCTTTTGAAGAGTATTCTTAACTTTTGGCAATGTGTACACACACACATACACACACACACACACACACACACACACACACACACACACACACACACACACACACACACACACACACACACACACACACACACACACACACACAAATCACAGACACACCGACACACAGACCTCCAGAAAAATCTCTCTCTCTCACACACACATCCCTGAGAAAATGTCAGACACAAGAGTAAGCGCTCGACAAGTAGCGACATTAATTTGTTTCACGGACCTTAATATTCGTTTTGTTTTTTCTTATTTGTCAGGAATAACCCATTCACCCTGTCTTTGTCAACCTTTTTCTTATTTTGTTTTCGCGTCCGTCAGTTGTGACTACCTGTAGTCTGCAGACGACGGCCGTAAAACTTGCAAATCGTCCATAAAGGGACAGCACTGCCAGGGCCCAGAACTCTAGCTGCAGACTCAAGTGCCCGGATGCTCAGACTCATTTCGTGAGTGAGGAAGTAACTCCGATCTAGGAATCGCCATATCGTTAACTGCGAAGACGTCGACCATTTACTCGCTTAGGTTTTTTTCTAAAATAAAAAATGTTTAAACTTGAAAAGGCGCCTTTATTGAAACACTCAGCGGAATGGTTGTTCAGGCTTGTGTTTATGAGGACGTTTTAACGAGACGTCCATTTCTCGCGAGACTCTCGCGTTAAGATAGGAGTGTCGCAGACTGGCAGCAACTATCGGCGTTGTATCTCGCCGGCCATATATATTTCTGTCGATGGATTGTGCTTGGGATAATTTATCTGCAGCGGAACCAGCTGGCAAACAAGGAAGCAAATGTGTCTGAGCACGTTTGTGCACGCGCTTGCTTGCTTGCGTTTGTGCGTGTGAGTGTGTGACAGAGAGAGAAAGAGAGAGTGAGATAGCGCCGTCGACGTTTTGATGTCCTTAATATGACGGTTCTTAAAGTGTAGACAAATTGTCTGCCGTTTTGTGGTTCATAATGTGATGAGGGAGTGCTGTTATCACGTAATGTCTTGATGTAGTATTGGTATCCTGTAATGACTTGAGGGAGTACTGTTATCATGTAATGCCTGGAGAGAGTCCTGCTGTCACGTAATGACTTGACGGAGTGCTATTATCATGTAATAACTTGAGGGAGTGCTGTTATCATATAATGGGATGACGGAGTGTTGTTATCACGTAGTGACTTGAAGAAGTGCTGTAATGGCTTGAGGGAGGGCAATTATCATGTAATAACTTGAGGGAGTGCTGTTATCATGTAATGGCCACAAAGAAAAGGGTCACTATTTAATGTATAGACGAAAGATAAATAAGTTAATGAACTGGAAAACGATGGCTACTGTCTACTGTTGAACCTGATGTAGACAGCTGTACCAAACAGCGTCATAATCACAGACGTAACATAAAAGAATGTTAAAATACTTTTAATAAACAGCATAGTAATCACATGAGGTCTCAATGGCAGGTGTAGCAAATTTAATATTGAAAAAAACCAACATAACAAAGCACTTGCAACAAGCAGCACTGTTATCACAGTTCGTCATAATCACAAATGTAAGAAGCTGAATGTGCATTCACAAGGTGACAAAATGATTCTCAATCACAACTGCAACAAAGAAATTCACGACTCACAACCGCCTCCATAATCTGGCGAATACCGTCGAATATTTGACCAAAGTTTGACAAAGTTTTTTACTTGACATTATTCTCTAGACAAAAGTTCGTTCACATTTTTCAGGTTAGGAATCACTGTTCATTTATACATAAATCAATCAGTTCACCGAGTCGCAGATACCCAAACGCAATCATGCACTCTTTCTGCCCATCCCTCACTTCCCCTAACCGTTATTTTTCTGTCTCCCGTCACACACTCTCTCTTTCCCCAGCATGCATGAGCGCCCAACTTCAAAGCCCGGCCAGGTAACGAAAAACATTTTTTTTTTTTTTTATCTGCCGATCGACTGACTTGACAGACGAGGAATCGAATTCGAACGTTAATTTTCATCAGCCATTGACAGACGACGACGAGGTTGGAAAGACTAGATCGCAACGGTCTGCAAGATCAAAAGCCGATCTTCGTCGCTTGTCTATTGTTCTCTTTCCTGCGTTGAAATATGACATCAGTGGAGTCCGCCACGGTGCGTAATAAGCGCGAGAGCACGTGCGCCATTTGATTGGACGGAACTAGCCAATGACAGACGAGCTGGCGAGTCGTCTCGGGCCTTGAAGTCGGTTACATATTTCAAAAATCGGTGGCTAATGGGGTGGCGAATTTCGCGGCGGCTTAACAGCGCTGACCGGAAAGATAAGACAGAATGCGATTGAAGAGCCACTGAATAGGGGTGAGTGTGGGGAAGAAGAGGTGGGGGAGGGGAGGATATGATGGCGACTGTACTCACCCTTGCCGTAGATAATGATCTGGATAGCGTATGAAATGTAAGACCATGGTGTTTAGTGTTGCCTGAAATTTGACGCAGATGACTTTAAAAAAAATTAAAAAACCTGTGTGGGTGGTCTCACTGAGTGGTTCGGTGAAGGATTACTATTGATTTGCACTTTTAACGTGTATATGAGAGAGGGAGAGAGAATGTGAACTTTGTAATGTTTGTAATGGACCATCGGCCCATTTCAAAGGGTGAGTGGGTTCAAAAATCTGTACAATCTCTTACATCATGAATAGCCAAGTATCACACACACACACACACACACACACACACACACACACACACACACACACACACACACACACACACACACACACACACACACACACACACACACACACACAGATTGTCAACAGCTACATTAACGAATCTATCTTACGATCCGGTAGACAATAATCCCATTCAAGAAATATCTAAGCAAAACTGAAATGCCTTAAAAACAAATATCGATGGGTTGGATAGGATTTTAGCGTCTGCATAGCTTAATAACATTGTTTTCTTAAAACTAGATGGCAGTCTAACAAACTTAACGGGTATGAATGGTTAGAGAAAAAAAAGAGGAAGAAGAATGAGAGGAAAGTGAAAGATAACGAAAAAAATGATAGATCACAGAGACCTACAGAGAAAAAAAAAGAAAAGAAAATATTTGCACGATCATCATCATCATCATTGACCAGACTTGGAACATGCCCGCAATCACTAGTCCTCTGGGGGTGAGGGACGCGATGAAATGCAACAGTGGCGACGTTGCGCCATCGAGGCCGATATCGAGCATCTCTGGGATGTCCCCCATCTGACAGCCTGTCCGCTATTTGGAGGTAGCCAGCCATGATTTATTTTGCTTAACCCGATGGCGTCCTTCCAATACCCATATGAGAAATGACTTAGGTAGGGCTTCATGTCTAGAAACATGTCCGGACGAAGCCAGTTTTTGTCGCTCGACGGTGCCGAGCACATGCTCCTGGGGACTAGCCAGGGCGGCGAACTTCGGAGCAGTCTCCCAAGCCTTTTAGTTTCGAAAGCCTTCTCTCCATCTCGGCTAGCCAGGGACTGTATAACACTTAGTGACTCAGTTTACATTTTTGCTGACCCAGATTTGGTTCAGCCTCGCCATTTCTGCCATCGTTCTTGTGATTCGATGTCGAACATCCGCCGCGCAGCCGCCGTCCTTAGAAAACCTTGCGCCCAGGTACTTGAAACTGCACCTCTTCAGATTGTACACCGTTCGTGTGGATCTCCGTTTTCCCTTGTCCGATAGTGTTCAATGTAACTTTGCTCTTGTCCGAGTTATTTCCATCCCATATGGACTCACTGTTGCTGCCTGCCATCAGATCGATGTCATCGGCGAAACACAGTTTGCTTAGTCGCACCCCCTCTTTTCGATGGACACGAAGGTGAGTTGCTCCTGAAGCGTATATCACATAATTGTCTTCAGAGGTCTGCTTTGGCGAGCACCTATTGTCGACGGAAAGCGTTGTCCCACCTAATTATTAAGGAATACTGAGCTCTTAGAACTGGGGAACAGCAATTGGATGGTGCCTCATTTCATGCCTTCTTGAAGTCTTGAAGTCAATAAAGTTATGGTAAACATTCTTACTGTATTGAAGGTGCTTTTCGATCAAGATGTAAATGTTAAAGATCTGTAATAGTGTTCTCCTGTCGGCACTGAAGCCGGCCTTCTCCTTGAGAATTTCCTCCATCGGTGTGAGGCGGTCCTGAATCACCTGTATGATGGTCATAGTGTGGGGTCTGGCAGTAATGTGAGTAGAGATCAGCGTCCTAAGAGGTGATGGTGGGGGGGGGAGGTGAGGGCAGCTGAAGACTGCTCCGACCACCTCTGTGCGCACAAGGAAACCTATGTCATGCTCGTGTTTAGTTTCTTCCCCGCTATGAGGTCTGTAAGGCTGACGTCATCACCTGCGAGTGACTTCCCTTAGTTGGGGTAAACAAAGTCGCCAACGAAGCCGCCAGCTTCGTGAAATTCGAAAACTATAAGGCCAAGACATTATTAAACTAGTATTAAAAATCTGAATGCGCCTATGCTAGATATGGAAATAAAGTAGTCATTCGCATTTTTATCATTGTTAAAAGTCCATGTGTGCTAGTTCTGTTACTTGTCCAAGTGGAAAGTTATGTCAGTTATGTTTACAACAGGTGACGGATGAGCCGCATGTACCGAAATCCCTCGATCAATTCTTTAACAACGCCTTTGCACCATGGGTCTTCATTAACCTCAAATTCATATTAGCCTAACTCTGTGGTGTATAAAGATGATAATATTTTATACTATGGTATATATATCTTACATAAAAGATGTATATTATCCATCCTGTTTTGTGGAGAAATATGTGGTGACAAAAATCGGATGAACTGAATTTTAGATGTAAGCTAAGGTCTATAACTGTGTTTGTTCTTGAAGGCATTGAGACGGTATTCTTTGAGTTGGCGCCACTACCTATTAGTAACTATGTAAGCGAATTACAACTGTGACAGTATAGGGACTTTAAGTAAGTTGTGTCGATTTAGAAGAAGAAGAAAAAAAGAGCGCGCGCAGCGCGCACGCGTTCTCACAAACAGGAAAAATGAATGAATGAATGAATGGCAGAAGAAAGAGAACAAAGAAAACAGAGAAAGGAACACAAACAAACAGAAGAACAGATCGACACTACATCTTTCCAAATTTTCTGCCCTAAAAACGAAAACCTCGATTTCGATTCTTGAACATCAGGTTTCACAACCACGCATGGTTTCTCAATATGCGCAGAAAGCCAATCTTCCTCCGAGGAAACGATAATAATAAAAAAAGAAAGCAGAGCACGGTGAAAAATGAAAACGGCGTTATTTGGACACGCACCGTTAATCCTCCTGCACTCGGGCGATGCGGCGCTGTCGCTGTCGCTGACATTATCGCGTTCAAATCTCGCCGAGATCTCGCACACGCGACGAGACCTGCCAATCACTCGGGTGGAGCAAGCCATGGCCGACGGGGAGTTTGCGGAGGATCCTGATCAAAGAATAAACAACACGACCTTGAGTTCAGGCGTCGATGATGCCGAGTCTCGATTTACGGACAGTGCACCGCGAAAACCGGAGTCGGTCACGAAGCAGGTGAGAAAACGATTTTAGCTTTCCTCTCTTGTTCTCCACGGTCTGGCTAATGTTATGTTGAACTTTAGATTTTTTTTCTGAAGTCGTTTTACATTTTTGTATCTAGCCCTCCTTATCTTCTTCGTCAATTTCCTTCTTTCTTTCTTTCTTTCTTTCTTTCTTTCTTTCTTTCTTTCTTTCTTTCTTTCTTTCTTTCTTTCTTTCTTTCTTTCTTTCTTTCTTTCTTTCTTTCTCCTCTTTGTTAATACAGGTAAAGGTCGTCCCCTAACCTTTTCAGGTCGTTGAGGAGTGAGGTGTTAGAGACCTCAGTTTCCTCGGGGCCAGCTTTATGTGAGGGCGGAGACCATCTCCTCTCCCTCGCTGCCCTGCCTTCCCCAACCCTCTATGAAGTCAGGTACCTATTTCCGCCAGCTGGGTCGACTGGAGAAAGTTTGCTTCGCTACCCTGGTATCGAACCGACGCGCCTCTCAGTTCGGGCGTTAGCGCTCTGACCACTCGACTCTCCACTTCCCGCTCTTTCAGCTAATGAAGCAGGAAATAATCTGAAAAAAAATACGATTGCTGAATTTTAAAAACACTACACCCTTGGCATTACAACTACATTTGTTAACATTATATAATACTGACATGACAGTAGAAATGACACTAAACTACTTCTTAAACTAAACAAGTCCTAAACAGAGGACTGACAACACAGATGTACCAACGATGACACTCATCGACCAGCTCCTCCTCCTCCTCCCACCCACAAATCTGCCACGCACTAAGTATTTAGGGTTGTTCCCCTTCCCTGGAAGTAGTAGGGGAAAGATTGTAGCAACCGCTGTTTTGGGGGCATTTTTGAAATTTGCTGTCTGGAATTACACAAAGGGAGATAACTTTTGTCGCATTACATTTGTCGGAAAGGGTTTATGAGCCCCCAGTGTTGGTATTATTTGATCTTATTTTTACATTGATCTTATGCAGAATGATGCTGATCTTATATTAATCATACCTTTG